>JAPYYX010000159.1:0-102698 GCA_030522605.1 Cremastinae sp. B BG-2022a
GCTCCGCTCCCCGGACCCTCGCTCCCCCGCACCGACGTTCCCCCGCGTCCCGCTCCCCCCTGAGATCCCTGGTCCAGAACCGGCCCTATATACCTACTTCACAAATTTATAATTAGAATAAAATTTAAAAAATTATTGCTCAAAGTCTGCGATACTAATTTAAGGAAAATTTCTTGCACTTTTTATTTTGAGATAAACGTTTGTGTGGAAGCGTGTATTTGTGAATGCGTGGTGGGCGTACCTGTCGAGCTCCCAGCAGCATTGTACAAGCATGATACACGAGGCGAGAGTTAGCTTACTGGTTATAATGGCAGCCTATCGGTTGTTCCTGGCAAAATTGATAGCGCAACCGACGAAAGGGTAATTCGTGATGTTACCACGTCTATATCAGCTCTTGGTTATACCAGAAACACAAAACCCTACTATCGAACTTGTTTGGCCTAGATCGCTGCTTTCAGACCACTCGCGAGCAACGACACAGAATTTTAATAAGCTCTTTGAGCCGACTTCAGATTAATGCATCATAAATTAAACTTATTTTTCGCGACGAATATATCGAATTCATCACAAAAGTTGATAATTCGTTTTTAAAATGCTATTAAACACGAGAAGGTACGAACATAATGTGATAAAAGGTATTGTAGATAGGGCTAGAAAAAAAATCATTTTTAGAGTGCATGAGGTGCATGCCAATCTTACGCTTTAATGACTAGACTTTGAAATGGCACGTCAATGAAAATTGGTCATCGAAACGGATTAATCGTGTCAAAGATGGCAGCAGTATATACTTCCTGTTGATGTCTTTTTAGAATTCAATCCAATAATCCTTTTATTGAATTTAGAATTGAATTTTGAATTAACGATTGAACTAACAATGGCTACGAATTCAGCTAGGGATCTGATGAATATCCGATCAGGCAGCATAATTACCTTAATTGCTTTGATGATAGAAATATTTTTCAGGCCTGATCTAGTCCTAATCTGAGCTTGATCTGATGAATATATGCCTGCGGCTGATGCACTTCAACAATATCTGAATGATACGCCTGAATGATACCTAACTAACTAATGAATGTCAAATAAGCACGTTTTGATTCAAGGTAGCCTGAACCGGAAATAATACACGTACCACATCAGACTTTCATATCAGATCTAGCCTGATTATTTAGCCACGACTTAATTTGCGAACTTGGACCGCTTATGTTAGATTGTTCATTACAAATTATAAATTCTTGCTTTAGTCGATTAAATCAATCTAAATTTGAAACATTCAAAATTTTGCACATCTTCAATTCAAAGCAATGAATCTCTTCAAAAATTAATCATCGAAATACGACAAACACCTCAAAGACCACACAATTCAGACAAATCAATCGACAATCATCAATAAATTTAAAAAACTAAAAAAACAGTTTAAAAGCAGGAGTGTCGAGAAGAGTTACGGAGCTCGATTCTCATCGATGTTTACAAACGATATCGATCGAGTTCAATTATCATCTTAATCGTATGTTATGGGAGTTAGTATTCTTGGCATTGGCTTGTGTATATCTGGGTCGTAGCGATGCTGAATGCGTGAGTGCGCGAGCACGAGCTTAAAGACATCGGGAGCAATTGGTTTTGATCCATCCGTCACCGGGCGCACATTGAATAGGGAATTACGGTCAATTAAATGGACTCGGGATCCGTTCGAATCGAAATCACGTAGGTCCACTGCATTGGTAATTATACGAACGTGTTTGTAAAATATACAGCCAGCGCTTACTGGCTCGTGCATGGCTGTATCTATTTCAGGCCTCTCGTATATACGATGCATCTATACTCACTTAATTGAAGGGGCAGTGTTCGACATCGAGCTTACTATGAATCGCAATCTCGATCATTCTCAAATCAAATCGAACGCACTATTGACGATTTGCTGTTTACAATTTTTTTATCTTTTCCAAATAACATTTTTAACTAATTAATTCATCAGATTTAGATATAAAAATTTCTGAGATAAATTTTGTATACAATTTTTTAAATTTATTTTCAATGTGTGATACAATTATGATAAAAAATTTCTTCATTTACTCTCAGGATAAGAAAAATGCGATGAAAATTCTACAAAAAGGTTGAAATAAAAAAAGGATGATTTGTGCGCTTAATTACTGAACATTTGTTTATTTATTGTTGGCAATAAATAGCGAGTGCCATAATCGTATCTCAAAAGAGAGGTGTCTGGATGTTTCGCGTGTGCAAACGAGTATCGAGATATCGCATGGACGAGTGATCCTTCATCCTCCTGGGAAACTCGAGATCGTCTCGAATCCTCTCACTCTCTCTCTCTCGAACCCTTTCTCGGTGTGTCCCGAGAGATTCCTCGCAATCGCCTAGGTCGTGCCTTTTCTCTCTTTTCATATACGTCTCTCGTGTGTTTCGCTCTCGCGACGCCTCGATGCTTTAACGTCTGCCTTCTGGCCGCCTCGTGACTCTCTCGCCTTCCTTCCGACCTCTCCATTGCCAAGCTTTTCCATATCGATGCTGTAAATATTTCTCGAGAGAGCTTTACTCTCCACGCCTGCTCTTTACACCCCCGGGATTTTAAAAACCAGATACTACAACCCCTTTCCATATCCGCCTTCGACAAACAAAGCTCTTGTTGTATTTTCTTTTTTTTTTTAAGAAAATGTGAAATTAAACGAGCGGAATCATGCTCGTAAATCGATTTTTTATCGAGGGAATTCTCATGGAAAAGTTCTCTTTTAAAACATGACGAAACTCTCTTTGAAAAATTCCTATGGATTCAAATTTCCTGTTATCAATTTCCTCGGAAAATGTATTTGGGAATCACGTTGGAGAAAAGTAAATCTCACAAGTATATTTAAATTTTTTTTTAATTAAGAGCCCTGTCTAAATTAATAAAACAAATTTTCCACAAATTTCTCTAAATTAAAAATTTTTTTAAGTTTATTTTTTAAAATCAGAATTATGTTAAAATCTCACGAAAACATTTTTAAAAAATATTTTACCTTTTTAAAGCATTTTTTTCAAAATCTATAAAAATCTTCGTAAATTTCATAAGAAAATTTTTCTGAATAAATTTTTTATTTTTTATCAAAAATTTATAAAATTCTCAAATATTGTTGTGAACGCTTTTGGCGTATTATCAGGCTCGGGGACGGGAGAACGTTACAGCGATCGCGGCTAGGTGTAGAGAGGAGTGGGTGACTCGAGTTTGAGTAAAGTGTTCGTCGTGTATACAAGAGGGAGGGTGGTTTTTGGTCGGTCGCCTCTTCGGTTCGGTGTATCGTGCTCAGTCACCGTTAAAGCCCGCGAATTCAAGTGGACGTGACTCTTCGTATAATATTACATCCTATTAGGCATGAAATAACTGCCGGATAAAACGTGACAGCCGACGATAAACGGAAGGGGCAGTTCCTCAAGATGCGTGCCACACGGCCGTCATTCCGTTTTCTCTCTTTCTTTCTCTCTCCTTTCTCACTAGCTAAAATCCCCCACGCGCTAGCTTTTAAGGTCTTGTGTTTTATAGAGATTTTTCCATAAGAATAGATTAAAGATGATGTAAAGCCCCATCTTTCTGATTAAGGATCGGACGAAAAATACTCAAAAACATCTTCAGAATATTTTTCTGAAAAATTTAATTAAACATTTTTTTCTGATATTTATAAAAAAATAATTGTATTTCTTGTAGAATAATTTAACATATTCCGACTATATAGTTAGCACTATATGTATATTTTCTAAAAAATCTTTTTTCTTTATTTTTTTTATATTTTTAAAAATGATAAATATAAAATATTTAAAAAATAGAAAGTATGTAATATTTCTCGTCGTTTTCTCCATGTTAAGAACTCTCGTCTCTGGTTAGAGCCATCTACACCAATTACTTCCCGATTGGAAGGTGTATTCGGAGCTCGGCGTACGCTTCTCCCCATACGTACCGGGAGGATCGGTGTACTATCGGGAAAGGCAATAGCCCAGGGCAAGAGCTTGTTCCGAACACGTATACGGTAGGTTAGAGCGACTAAAGATACTGGATACTTCAAACATCCGATTAGTTAGGTTCAAGAGTGTATCTGATCGAGAATGTGGCATTTTGTACGCCCCGCCGACGAGAACAATCCTTTCTCTCTTTATTTTCGATAAGATAGCCGAGCTCGTGAAATGTAACACGTGAGCGTCAAAAGGGAAGAAAATATAAAATATTTCTGTACAGACATGAATTTCTACTATTTTCAATTTCAAATAAATTTTTAGTTTCAAATTTCAAAAATAGAACCTAAGAAATAATTACGATCCTGTTATTCTTATATAAATTTAAAATTCCACTAAATTTCAAATCATAGACTCCTAAAATTTAAAAACTAAATATAAAAATTCCCACAAGCCCAAATTTGTGAATTCCACAATTCTATGCTTCGAATTTTCAAAATTCTCAAAATATCGAAAGAAAATCGAGGTGAAAAGTAGAAAAAGAATATTCAATTTTTGACGTTGGCTGTCATCGCAGCGAGAGTCAGAAAGCGGAAGCTACGTTGTAGAGAAGAAAGAGGATAGCCGAGGGGGTGGAAAAAGAGGCGAAAAGAAAGAGGACTTTGTGCGCATATATATATTTATGCGAAATAGGGTTGGTACTGGTATGGTGGTTTTCCTCGGTGCGCCGAGACGGTGGAATCGTTCCGAAGGAAAATTTCGACTATAAATAGCAGTGTATTTCTAAACGAGGTACAGGAGTCGAGCGCATTGGAACTAAATTATGAATTTCATCAGCAGCAGTCTACCGTTTCATTCCGCCCTCCCGAAGAATCTTTTTCTCCCCTCGACGGTTTTTCCCTCTGACCCGCAGGGGGGGGAGAGGGGGGGGGGGGGGTTGGACGACTACCGGAAACTATACCCTTTCATCCCTCACCCTTGGCTCGCTCTTTTTTCTCCCCCTCGCCCCTTTTCCACCCCTCACTACTCTTTTCCTCGTTTTCCCAACCCCTCCGGGTCCCTCTTCCACCCCCTTTGACTCATTCTTGTTTTTCCCCTTCCATCCACGCGCCTCCGTGCGAGAGATGAAAAGTTCTGGCGAAGACATAAAAATGCGGCGCTGCATTTCCCTTTTAAAATAACGCCTTTTGCTCCTTTTTCAGTTTATTATTATCAAGTTGTGCAAGATATCCCTCCCTGGAAAGTTGGACGAGAAGAGAGGAATATAGAGGGAAAGAGATTGAGAGAGCAAGAGAGAGTGAGTGAGTGAGGAGAGAGAAAAGGAAGCTCGAGGGAGGGATCAAAGTACGGTGGAAAACGTTAGTTCGTCGGAGAAACGGAACGAGGACCATCTTCCACGCTTCTTCTTTATCTCATTCATTCCTTCCGTTTGTTTCAGCACATTTTCCACCCCTCGATGGGATCCGAGCTAGACGCGAGGACTCCACGATTCTTACCCCTCAATGGCCACCCTTCCTGCCCCTCTCGCTATTTTCCTATACCTTTTCCCTCGTCTTCTCTCCCTCTTCCTCCCAGACGTCTCTTCGCGAAGCTTCCGACCCGGACACCTCGCTATCTTTCAACATTTCCTCCTCCCGAGTCTTCCTCGTTTTCTATCTATCTCTCTCTTTCTCTCTTCCTCGCATCCTCATTCTCCTTCTCCTTATTCGTATAACTTTGCGTTTACCAAGTTGCTTAGGTTATGAGAATTAACGCTTCCGGGTATTTACTTGACCGCACAAACCCTGCCCGATCATGCCAAATAACGTTAGCATACGACGATGACTTTTTGTTAAGATTATACCGGGGAAAACGGAAGTTTTGATAACAAGAAAGAAAGGTTGAGGAAAAAAGACTTTATTGCGATTTAATCTTTAATAACGATACTTTAAATAATATAAAATTAGATGCATTTGAAAATTGCGGTTTTTTTTAACAATATTAGCAGATTTATTCGTTAGCTCTAAATGATATAATTCATCATTTACATGCCAACGAATTTTTTGATGAAATTTGATTCATTAATTTTCAAGACTGCTCGTAACTTTTAGGGTGAGAATAAATTCATTTATCAATACTGATGTACACCATTTTAGTATCATAGATTTCAACGATTTATATTGACAAACGAGTCTAATACCAATTTCTTAACATCAAATTAAAATGTACCCAACCCAAACTCGTAGTCTCTATTTCAGACAATTTATTAAATTAATGTTTTTTGAGTCTTGCAACTTTAAACTTTTAAAAATTGTTTCCCAATTAAATAAAAATCAAATAAAACTTGGAAAAAATTTTATTCATAGACTTAAAATGTAAAAAATAGTAACTTGAAAAATTTTCTACTATATCCGAATCTAAAAAAAATTAAACTCGCTATCAAACAATTTCTATCAATAACAACAATTTCTAAATAAATAAAAACAAAAATAATTTCTTGCGAATTGAATCTCAAATTGTTCCACAATGATTCGTACCCGAGCGCATAATTATCGAGCCAGGGTACATCGGTTTCGTTCGGAGTAGAGGAATTCCTTTTGGTGCTTCCAAAAAAGCGATGCGCCGAGGACGAAAAATATCCACGAAGCGCCGTGTACGATCAACTCGGGCTCGCACACACACGTTTTTTGGGCAGGCGAAGACATCGTATCCGGCTTTCCAATAAATAACGAGATAATCTCCGGAGAAATCAAGCGAAGTTATATGCCCCGCGCTCCATAAAGGTTTGACCCAAGATCCGTGGGTCGAATGTGTTCGCAGGTACCCGCAGGTGAGCTCCCCCCCTCCCCCCACCTCACCCCGACTTTTTCCCCTCTCGCGGCTCTCCCGCGTCCTCGCTGCCGGTTACGTCGGATTCGAGGGACGTGTCTCGATGGAGGAATGATTTACCGATGATTATCGAGCATTCCTGATTTCCGAGAGCGTCACAGGATTTTATAAGGGGAAAGAGAGATAGAGGAAAAAAAGGATTGAAACTAGAAAGAGAGAGAGAGAGAGAAAAATGATAAAGAGAGAAAAGGATGAGTAAAAACAAGAGGAAAAATAATACACAGGTACGAAATCATCGATGAGAAAAAATGAGAAAGGAGAAAAAAAAGAATAATGATAAAGAAGAGGGAAGGGACAAAATGATAAAGAGAGAAAGAGAGAGAGAGAGAGGAGGGAAATAAATAAAAAAATAGTCAGGTACGAAATCATCGATGGAAAATAGATGAGCAAAATCCACGTATACACTTGTGCATTTATATCTGGGGAAAGGGGATTTCGAAGAGACACCCGACGGCGATTCACGATCCCGAAGACTCGTGATCTATAGATCGTAAATATACGAGCCTCGTGTCCTTTGTTTCTTCTCTTTCTCAATATATCCATCCTTCGATGTTTTTTTTTCTCGTCCTCTCTTCACATACGAAACACGTATGCTTAATATTTTCCCTGTTCGATTTCTCGTCACTCTCGTTTTGAGATGGAATTAACCTGCACAAATTCGAATTTCGATAAATTTGAATTGTTTATTGACTTGAAAGTTAGAAATTTATTATTTAGACTTTTTGTGGAGTGATGAAATTCTGACGATCTGTAAAAAGGAATGAAAATATTGAAAATAAATGTAAATAAATGACGCTGATAAAAATCAAATTTGACAGAGATATAAATTCGAAAATTAAATTCTGATTAAATTGATTAACCAATTTTCGCTGTGCTACGAAAATGCACACGAATTTGAATTTCGATAAATTTGAACACCTTATCGCGATTTCTGAGAAATTAGAAATTTCTTATCGAGTGAAGACTTTTTTATCAACGAAAAAATAAAAATGTCGAAAATTAACAAGAAAATCAAAAAATTGTTAATAATAGAAAATATGAAAATTTTAAACACTTGAAAGGGATGGCGATTCGAATAGATATCATCTGGAAGTGATGATTTTTTTCTCGTGATTGACAAGGTCCGAAAAAAGTGACTTGACATTCTGGTCGAGAGTTTTTTTAACCTCGCGCGCTCTTTCGCTCTTTTCTCGTACTTTTCGCATGATTGACTTTCCTCCTCGTCATCGTCTCGAGTCTGACGTTCGAGGATCGTCAGGATACCTTCCGTACACGCCCGTCATTATTTGTCTCGGGTTACCGGTCTTTGCGCACCTTTCTCCTCTTTCTTCGCCGCAGTCATTCGAAAATCCTTCGGAAACCTTTATTCATTCGCCTGTCTCTCGAAATTCATTTTGAACCGCATATACAAATTAAATCAACAAAAACAAAATTACTTGCATTCAAAATAAAATCACAAAACAAAAGTTCGGTAAAAATTTTAAATAAAAATAAATCCAGCTCCATTAAACTTTATTTCCTCCACATTTGAACAATGTAAAAATAAAAATTAATTATTTTCAGATGCAGTAACAATTAGGGTCGAATTGTCTCGGATTTTAGAACAAAAAATTGAACCGGCTGGATTTCGTCTCGTTTTTTAAAATAGATTTTAAGATTCTAAAAAAAAAGTTTAAATTAAGCGAGTAAATGGTCCACGACCTTGCCATTCGATGATTGGGGACTGTCTCGGGAGAATGACTTTTGAATGACGCTTGGAAAACAAATTCGTGTTGAAGAGTCGCGGATACTCGGGCGATCTCGTTGAATGCCTCGTGTCACATAGAACCGCGTATCGTTGACGTCTCGACTATTTATAGTATGCCAAGGCAAAAACTCGAATGACGGAGGCGACGACGACGAAGACGACAGGGGACCGAACGAACGGGTGTGAAGTAAGTGGCTCCTTCAACGGATCTCTCTCTCTCTCTCCTTCTTTCTCTCTCTCTCTCTCTCTCTCTCTCTCTCTCTGTCTTTCTCTTTCTCGGTCTTCTCTCTTTTTTCATCTGTTGCTCACATATTCTCCGGGAGCTACGGACTCGCCTTCGTGAAGAATAACGCGAATCCGTTGAAAAACGTTTTAAAATTTTTGCTAACAAAATAAGAGAATTTTAAGGAAGAATGTAATTAATTTTAATTGTCATTTTAAAATACTTTCAATAATCAAACATTAAAAATTAGTAAACATTAAAAATCAAAAAAATTTTGTATGATGAAATTAATTTTTATTTGAATTACCATTTTAATTATTTTAAGGAGTTTTTCGTTCGTAAAAAAATCAATAGAACAATCAAAAATATTTTTTGTATAATTCAATTTGATAATTATCTCTAAAGTTATTCTAAAATCAATTTAATACATTACAATTGCAAAATAAAAATTTTTTAAGTTTTTTCTCTTTCGCTAATACTTCAAGTTTTTTTTCGAGAAAATAATTTTTAAACTTAACTATTTTTATTAATTAGAACACCGGCGAAAGTGTTCTGGGTCGTGATTGAAGTTTTAATGCGAAGATTAAGTATCCGGACGGGAGATAAAGGGAGAAAAAGACGAGGATCGAGACGATGGGCGAGCTGTCGATCAAAGCATCGTGGAAACATCGGAGGAATCAATTCTTGTTACCAGGAAGGCCACGAAGAACCGTCACGACGATTTTAACGATGACCACGACAACGACATTTCCATCATCCGTCGGATCTCTTGTCTGACACGATGCTCTCGTTACTTCATTTTTATTAGCCACTCGTCAACGTTTGACGTTAAGCGGATTACCGACTCGAAGAAATCCGTGCAAAATTTATTTATGCAGAAAGCAATAAAAATTCAAAACTATGTATAAAATTTCATTCGAAATAATTAACATAACTTATTTCCAACAATAAATTTGCATCATCACAAAATTATGTAAATTGATTATAAATTACTTATCATGCAAATTTTTAGGACAATAAATTGTTGCTCAAGATCACAAAAAACGTTAAAAATTCTTCAATGTGATTACTCGTCAAAAAAATCGAAAAATTATTACATTCTTTTATCGTCCCAATTTCGAAAACCGATAACGAAACGTTTTGCAAAATCGTTAAATTCCAACAATGTAATAATAGCACGAAAAACATGAGAGATGAGCCCTCGAGGGCGAAGCGAATGATCCGAGGCAGTCAGAGTTTAAACTCGTTTGTTAACGTTTCTGTAAATGCAATAGGCATCACTGAGAGAGGAACAGGAAGCACAGAAGAGGCTGGAAAAGAGGAAAAATGAAAAAAAAAAGTAAAAAAAAAGGAAGCGATCGTATTCCACAGACTCGCAAATCTCCCACGAGACGCACTCGCTCCTTCTCCCTCTCGCTCTCTTTCTTTCTCCCTCGCCTTCATTCTCATTGTGAGCGTACGAGAAAAAGATACATCGAAGCGAAATACGACGGGCAGGAACGGTTATTAGTCGCTGGTTGTTTTTATCTTCGTGCTCAATTAGCGAATATCATTCGGTAATAAAACCTGACGGGAGAGTCCTCCCTTCCTCCTGTCCCTCAATTCTTCTCCCCGTTTTCCCACAAAGTGCAAAAAAAAATATCCCGAAGAGTCCAAAGTATACGAGAAAGAAAGGGGAAAAAAGGAAAATTCGAAAGAGAGCAATCCCGAATCGCCCGGACCAAGGAGGGAAAAAAACGTGGAAAGGAAAAGGACGAAGAGGAAAATTCTCCCGGTATTAAAGTTGACTTTTCCAAAGAGGCCGCTCGTAACTCGATACGACGGGGATGCTTATAATTATCAACACTCTGGTCTACACTCGTCCTCATATAATTTTTTACCGATCTTCGTGCAAGTGCAATTTCGCTGTAAATATCAGCCTCTCGTGTTCTTGTTATTATTATTCTTGTTGACAGAATACGGGTTTTTAATTACAATAAAAGAGAAAGCAATACGAATTTTCCAATAATTTTTAAACGTTAAGATCGTATTTTTATGATTTTTGAACGATTTTGGAATATTTGAATAATTTTTTAGTTTTGATGACTTATAATTATCAACACTCTGGTCTACACTCGTCCTCATATAATTTTTTACCGATCTTCGTGCAAGTGAAATTTTGCTGTAAATATCAGCCTCTCGTGTTCTTGTTATTATTATCCTTGCTGACAGAATACGGTTTTTTAATTACAACAAAAGAGAACGCAATACGAATTGTCCAACAATTTTTAAACGTTAAGATCGTATTTTTATGATTTTTGAACGATTTTGGAATATTTGAATATTTTTTTAGTATTGAGAATGTTTGATCGTTCATCAAAAATATTTTTTAGTAGATGAAATAAATTTTTCGACAATTAAATTTTTTTCCTGAGAAAATCGTCTCAATGCAGACTTCGCGTTGATTTTCCATCTTAAATTTAAAAAAATCTACGTGTTTAAGATCATGCGAAGCAATTATTGTTATTAGTGGTGTGATTAAATTGTGGAAAGACGAGATAGAAGGAGGAGAGCGTGAATAATCGTTAATATTCATAAAAGGCGACCTCTCTCGCGCGAGGCACGAAAAGTCAGGCGAATCTCGAGGAAAGGAACGAACTCGGAGCAAATCTGATAGTCTCGAGTCATCGTGGATGTCAGACTGCGAGTTTAACAACGTCTTTTATGTATTCACGTAATTGTCGTTAATAAAACCGAGCGCACAGCTGTCCACCTTTTCTCAGAGAGGAACGATGCACGAGAAATCGACGGCTCGAGGAGAGCGCGATCTTTTTCTTCAACTTCTTCTTCTTTTTTCGCTTAACATTTCTCTAAATATCGTGAGAAGAATACTCATAACTCATAAACCAAAAAATCGTTTTTAAACCGAGTACCACACAATATTAAAAATCAAAAATATTCATTTTCAGAATTTCCCAATTAAAAATAAAAAATTAATTTTTACACAAAATTAAGTAATAAAATTTTTGTTAAAAATTATTAAACGTGAATTTTACTTCTTCGGATGTCAGAGTATCCAATAACTGAGTGTCTGTAAAGCGAGAAATACAAATAGGGCAAAAGAATTATTTTTATAATGAAAAAAAATATGAAAGTACTATGAATAAAATAAAAAAGGCAAAAACTGCTTACGAATTACGCGACAAGCGCGAGTGAGGTACACACAAACCGGCTCATGCTACTTCCACGCGACACGGCTGCCAATTAGCAGGCTGACATCGAGCTGACTGACCACCACCCGCCAATGTTCCTACCGTGGCCCAAGACTCTTTCCCTCGCTCTCATCCTCTTTTTTCCCCCTTCATGTTCCTGACTTTGGATCTTCCAGAATCCTTTTTTTCCATTCCTCTCCCCGTCAATATCTTATCCGGCATCTCCGAATGGAGCTTCGATATATGCGAAATGAGCTTCGTTTTTTCGTACCCAACTTTTTTATCCCCAGCACCGACCATGTTTAATTAAGCGACTTTTGATTTATCTCGCTTCTGGTTATAGAGCGAAAAGGAGATTTGGGAAGAAATTATCGATAGAAAGTCTCGAAAATCTTTTAGATTAAAAAAAATAAAAATAAATAAATAGCAAAAACTCTCTTTTAATTTTCGAGAAATTTAAAAATTTTGTTGAGAATTTTGCTCGATGACATTGAACGATGATTTTTCACCTCCTTGAACATTCTAGAGATGCTTTTGATGAAAATTTGATGTAATGTTGATCCTGCATTGAGAATTTCCCTCAGTAACTTCCCACTTGATTATCCACAATAATTTCTCGATGGATAATTTATTCCGAGACGACAGAATTAACGTCCCAGCTGGATGTCGATGGATAAATGGATCCATCGTTCCCGAGTCTTAATACGCGTGTTATCGCGTCACTTGTCGCGCGTGGGCGGATGTTAAAGAAGCTAAAATTATGCGTAGGAAAAGCTGTTTCGGTTGCCATCGTTGGCAAAAATTTTTCAATTTTTGTATTTTTTCATTATATTTTTTTAATGCTCCGTGTCTACTTTAATTTTTTTTTTGTACATCGGAGTCACTCGATTCACGATTCCTCAAGTCAGCTCGTCTTAAAATCCGTGTGTAGAATGTTTTCTGCATTTCTCGACGATATAACGTACCGTATTTACATGGACGCATCGAACACGCGGTAGTAAGCCTTCCTGGGTGGTCTCTTACGTTTCTACTCACGACTAACCGAGCCGCAACAAGAGCACCGTATACGACAGACCTGTCTTCGGCTCCTTTCACCTTTTTACAAACTTTTCACCAATTCTCTCCTTCGTGACAAAAAAAATTAAATATATTTTGAAAAACTATCCTCGGAACTTCCCGTCACAAATTCTTAAGATTTTCGACATACGTTTACCACAATATTCCTAATAATGTTCATAGGCCAGTACATGTGTTAATATGTAATAAAAAAATTATTATACTCGTAATATAAAATTTTAGTAGCTGCAAAAAATATACTCAAGTACTCATTAAAACATTGAGTACCGTGCAAAATGATATTTTAATGTTCTTGAAGTCTCCAGAGTGTGAAAAATTAAGAAATTACTCAGGGAGCAGAAAAAAATTGAAGTAATTCGTTTTTTGTGGAGTAAATTTTGAGTAATTTAAATAATCAAGAATTTATTTTATTTCGCTTGTGTGTCGATGACATTTGATTCAGTGTACATTTTGGTGTCATTCAGAAGGAGGAAGAGACTGGACAGGAAGGTCGCGGGTATGCGTAATAGCCAAGCTCGAACAGTAGAGATGAGGTCGAAGCTGTTATAACCGCTGCTATCTGCACCGAAGTTGACACCTGACGGATGGCCCAGCGTCGGCAACGTAGGATATTAATTTGGTAATTTATGGGCTCCGATTAGACAACCCTATCTGTCCAGCTAATGCGAGACCCGTTGGCATGCAGGTGGTCGCCCGGAGCTTCCAGCTCTTGATCATTCTCATTCAACTCCGCGCCATCCAAATCCCTGGAGGACTCTGACCCTTTCCAAGACGTCACGATGTGCGATAAGAATTTTGGAATTTTAGTTGTTTTCGGAATTTCGTAATATGGGAATTTTTAATTTTTGATGCACTATTTTTTATGGATCGTTCAATTTTTTTATAATTTATGATTTTGTCTTTAATTTTGTGGTGGGACTACAATGATAATCGGAGCTTGAGAAGACCATTCAAAGATATAGAGTGCCATCTCAGTAAATCAGAAAAACTGACAAATTATTGTTTAGTTTTATTTTGACACTAAGCACCATAATTATTGAATTTCATCGAATTCTTTTTTTCACTCAGTTTGATTAAAAAATGAGCTTTTTCAACTGACTTCGCTAAAATTAAACGATCAAATCGACTTTCGCCAAGAAAATCATTCCCAAGTCGACTAGCGACATCTTTCCGCAGAGGCAGGAAATATTAGCCAAAAACTGACGAGGTCGGTGCGTTCGTTCTCGAATTCCGGTAAAAGTAAATTTAATATCGGTCAGGTTGAGCCTCGGACGCGAGCTCGCTCCGTGACGGATGACAGATGGGCCCAGCCGAGTGAGGAACACGTGCGTGAGTGGTGGACGTAAGTATCAACGTAGGTGGATGAGGATGAATGGCTCTCGTCAAACGGAAGGGACCGCCCGTTGCTTCGCGCCATAATACCCAACGCTACCAGCAAGCTCTCTCGTGGCGAAGGGCTCTCGCTCGCTCTCTGCGCCGCATGTGAAATTTCTCCAGCGTAGGCTTCCTCCGCGCTTTATTAATGACCCCACTGCTACTTACTTACGATGGAACAGGCTATTTACCGCTACCCGAGAAAAGAATATTCTTCGACACGTATATTCACTTTGCCTTTACACTCTCGCTGCTCCACATCCACTTCGAGGAAATATTTTAGCGAGCTGTCCTGCCAGACGTTTTCATTTATTCTTCGATTAAATATATTGTCAGAATTTGATTACGGTCATAAATAACAGAAATATGAAAAAAAAAGTGAGAAATATTTCCAGAAATTATTACATATTTTTGCTATAATAAACCTCATATAATTTTATAAATCTCTTTTATGATCTTCTTTCAATTATTTTCACGCACTGAAATTCCACAAACAGCTGTCGAAAAGAAAAATTTTTTTTTCCTTAATTTTTCGCGAATTTTTGAAAGAATAATTTCTCAGATCTGATGGCAGAGTCGTCAGTATACCTGTAGATGGCGGCACGTCGCACGAGCAATTGATCACGTGAACCTGCTCCGAGAGAATTTACATACGGTCGGTATACGACTCGAGCGAAAGAGAGAGAACGAGGGATAGAGAGGAAATAGAGAGGAAAAAAGAAAGAGAGAAAAGTGACGGCTGCAACTTCATCCCCTATTTTTAATCCTCGCTTCCGATTCGACTCGATAAGTGAGAGGTTCGCCGCGGCGCGATAACGCTGGAACAATAATTGAAAAAAAAGGAAGGAAAGAGGAGAGAGAGGGGAAAAAACAACGAGCGCGGAAAACAGAAATAAAAAAGAGGGTTACTGGCCAGAATGGGGATGTTGGTGGAGAGGGGGGGGGGATGAAAAAAGCGGTGCAGGAGTGGGGATGGGAAAAAAACGCCGATGGAGAGACTATCGGTTCGTCCGGCGAGCTCCGCGCTGTCGTCGAAACGGAGCCGCGCGGACAATGGCACAGCCACAAATCAACCGGATTATGTTACTATTTCACGCATGGCTATCGGCTACAACGTCCGCGGGGTGAACTCCTGGGAGAGGGAACCCGAGGCACAGGGTGGGAGAGAACTCGCCGTTTGAAATGATAAATCAAGCTGCCATTGCCCAACAATAAACAATAACATTCGGACGCCCGGCTGGCTTTTCTCTTCTATCCTTCCACTACAGATTTTCCTACCAGTTCTTACTCTATTCACGCTCAGAATTTTTTTCAGTCGATTTTCCACGCTCTTACTCCGAATTTATCAAATTATGCGTAATTCGTGGTCAATTTCTTTCGTAATATTTTATTATTGTTTATTTTTCAAAAATTTATCTCCTGAATTATTTTTAACGATTTATTATTTTTACGAAATTGATAAATTGGAAAAAAATTCATTACGTTCAAGATTATTATTTTTTTGCATGTAAATTTCTTCTCGATTGTATGATAATGTAAATTAAATGCATAAATTTTGTTCCTGAAAGAGACAATCGGAAATATAATTTTATCTTGTCACGAGTCCCCTGTGCCATTTTCTCTGACCACGTGGCAGAAAAGATGCTTCCCGAATGTTCGGATCGCAGCCGTAGCCTACAATTCAAAAAAACTTACGACTGTCGTTCCCAACACCTGCCAACTGCCAAGCTGAACTTCACAGTGAAGTTCCGTATCTCGAAAATTTAATTTTAATTAATCTATGCAAATTCGTGGCTTGGGAATAATTTGGTTTATTTTTAGACATTATTCACGTACTTGGTACTTCATCCATTCTAAGATGAGCTAGAAAACCTACATTATATTTTTCGACAAAAAATAAAAGCCAGAGCTGTCAAAAATAACGATCAATCCAACGAGATTCGAGGAATTTGGATCACCGTCCATTTTTAAGCGAATCTTATTTCGTGGCTAAGATTCGTTAACTTGGATTTAATCTGAGATATATAGTCGCGAGAGCTACGAATAAACACGTCTCAGAGAGAGATCACTTGAATGACGTATTTGTCAAATTATACGCTAAATCGTTGAAAATTTATAACACCTTGCGCAATCTTTTATTCTCGACGTATATACGCGAGGAGGCGAAGCACGTCAAGTGGGTCACCCAATTTTATTTTTTCTCGAATCGTCAGAAAATTCAAATTACAACTCTATTCGATGTTTGTATCGAGATGCAACTGAATTCTCTAAAAATTATCTCGGATTTTTATTAAAATCGTTAAAAATAAATACGAAATTTTTTTTCGAAATCTTTCGGAATTTAAAAAATGTGAATTTTTTCACGAATGTTGAACTCTCGAGCTAAAATTTTATTTATTTGTAATGTATGTGTTGAGGTGGCTCTGTTTTTCTTGGTGAAGACAGTTGTGCGTCTGACGTGTATTCGTAAAGCATATCGAGAAAGAGAGAGAGAGAGAGATGAAGAAGCGTTGCGAAAATAGATTTTCCTCGAGTCAGACGAGAACCGACACCTCGAGGATCGACGCTTTCTCGAGATTGACCCAGTCCACGAAAATCCATGATTTGAGACGTGACTCGACGTCTATCGTCGAAAGAGCCATTCCGTCTGCTTCCAGCCTTCATTCATCGACGTTTCTCCTGGATGCTTATAAATCGCTCATGAGATTTCATTCTACCAAAAGCTCCATCAATGAATTTTAATTTCTCAACACTCTCAAGTGCACGAAGGAATTCAAAAATAATTTCTTAAATTTAAATATCGACATTTCCCATTCGAACGTTTGGAATAAATTCTAATACTTAACATTTCATAAAACTACATTTTCTATCAATAAATACTAAAAAAAATCAAACACCACTGATAGAATTTCCTAATAGATTTCAATTATTATAAATCTCCCCGCAAACGTCAAAAGTCAAGAAATAATTATTTGACAAGTCGTATAATAATTGAAAAAAAAAATTTGGACATCTCGAATGAAATTCCGCGATGTTTTCGCACGCAGTTTTTTGTCATACAGATATACACGGTGCGTTTTGCGAGTTCAGTATACTCGGGAGCGTTAAGTCATGAAAGCAATCGAGAGGGAATCCTCGAGCTCGCTCGGACTAATTATAGCCTCTTATTTATTTTATTTACGCGAGCATCCAAGACGCGAATGAGGGAGCGCTCATCTCGGGGGCATTTCACGCATTTTTATCCACGGGCACGCACATTCGTGAAAAAGAGAGAGAGAGAGAGAGAGAGAGATGAGAGGAGACAGAGATGAGATAGAGAAACGGGGACTGAAAAGAGAGCGAGACGGAGCTAGGGGGTCGTGAATGGGCGAGAGTCGGTGTTTGGCAGTGGAATTATCGGTATTAGGCTCGTACGTACGAATCGCGAGTGTGTTAAATTTCCATGTGCCGGAGCGTACATGTGGGCCATAATATAAGAAACAGGGCCGCGGTAGTTATAAATCAAAATTCCATTTCAACGTTCTAACGAAGGATCAAATAAAACACTTTAATTGACGTTTTTACGGCGGCCGGCAGCCGAACTCCTGCTCGTTCTCTCCGTGTGTGACGCCTCCCTCCCTGCTGACCCTTCTCTCCATCTTTCCTCTCTCTCTCTCGCTCTTTCTCTCCCTCAAACACGAATTTACAAGCTCCCAGATCGACTCTCTTCCTCCCGCCTACTCCTGAAACTCGCCACGAATTTTCTCTACGCAAAATACAACCGTAAAATCCGCGAGAGCTTTCGAGCTTTTATTTCCTCGATTTTAAATCCTTTTTTGCGTTAAAGTGAACTTTCGACGATTTTCTAAAAATTCTTTCGGAAATTAATTTTTTACTCTTTTTATCATCGCGAGTATTTTACGTTGTACTATTTTGTTGTAATTTTTAACGTTTGGATTTTTTTTAACTAAAATATAACGAAATTTGAAAATGTAGTTTTTCGACTAATATTTCGGACTGAATTTTTTTCTCAAATTTCTCGAAGCAATTACACGTCGACGCGGCGTTTAGGCAATAAAGGAACAACTACGAATTAGGTACACTCCCTTAATTCTTGTTCTACTAAAGATTATTCTGGTATAGGTGGGACAGAGGGCAAAAATCGTTATTTTCCTCCCTCCCGAGATTCCCGTGTTCTCGGAAGCGTTGATTCCCGAGAGGACTTTCATCACCATCATCATCATCAAGTTATTCTTCTCGAGAAAGGTGGCAGCGAGATTGCGGCAACGAGGACGCGAATTCGGAGACCGAAAAGGTTTTCGGCGACGCGCATAATGTTCGGCGCCAATCACGGGGAAGGCGATGGAGCAGAGAGTGAAAAAAGGATGAGAAGAAGAGGAGAGAATGAGAGAGAGAGAGAGAGATGAAAATGAAAAGAGAGAAAAAATAAAATAAAATAAAAAATAGGCTCTTGGTGATTATGGCGCTGGGTTATTGTTGAAAAAGACGGGCAGGAAAGAGGGACGCAATTCGGCAATGAAAGTTGGGACTCCCTCGGTTTCAGGGTCAAATCTCGTCGAGGCTTCTTTCTGCCCTCATCGGCACACGGGGATGATTATCAGTAATTTCATGCTTTTTCGGGATATCTCGCGTAAACATAGAGAACTCTGCCTTCGGCAATTTAATATCGCCGTCCCTTTGTCTCCCCTTCCTCTCCTCTCCTCTCTCTCTCGCTCTCTCTTTTCTTTTGCACCGTCTTTCGAAGTCGATCAATAATAATCGAGATGGAATATGCAGCTTGTGTCCCGCCCGGCCCGATTCCGCTAAGCACGAGTATATTATAGTAATTTTGCTCTCTCGAAATATTAGACCGACTCTCGATTTACTGAGATTAAACAAAAAAAGGGAAAAAGCCAGCGATGATCGTCTCTGTCCTATATTTCAGCTCTTCAAACTTAAATTGCAAAAATTCCTCATTATATAAACTTACATTGTTTCTGACACGATTTTAGCCGATCTTGGATGTCTCTTTACATTTTTATTTTGGAACACTTTTAAACGACCATGTTCATACAAAAATACAATACAAATACAAAAAGAAATTTTTTACTCGAAATTAATTTTTAATTGATTTTAATGGTCTGGAAATTATGGAAGATTGTTATAGAAATTCTATAAAACGAATGTGTATAAAATAGTGTACGACGTGTTGAATATTTGAAGGTTTGATCGGTTCGGTACGGGCGCGAGAACGTTGAAGTGGCCGCCGGTTTACGATTGGCGGCGCCAACCGGTCACGTTTGATGGGGATTGAACGAGCGCGATGAATATACACGGGACGGTCAGATCTCTCGGAGGAGCCCGTTGTGGTCGTGGCTTGGATCCGTCCAGCGAGAGCTCGCCGAGAGGAAAAAAGGGATTGAAATGGCGGGAGCCAAAGGGGAAGTCGCCTAATAACGATCTCGCACCGTTCGATCCTCACGATCTACTCCAATTAAAATTTATTGCCGAAAATTATTTTTCACGACATTCAACCAAAATGATATATAAATTTAACATTATTATGTACTTCAAAAAATTTTCAAGAAAAATTTTAAAAAATATTGTCCTTTTTTATTAAAAATCGAAGCTTCGGAAATTAATAAAAAATTTTATTTTATTTAGAAAAATTTTTTTATCTTCCGGATTGTCTCCCGTTCCCAGAAGTCGCCGTCTGCGTCATTTTTTCTCGTCTCTCCCGATCGGTCCCGATATTCTCGTTGTTTTGCGGTTTACGACGTGGTTCGCGTTACAACTGATTATTAGTCCTCCCTCTATTTGCCCTCTCCCTTGTTTTCGGGTCCGGATCTATTCCCTCTCTTTTTTTATTATTTTTTCTCCATTTTTATTTCTTTTTTTTCCTGGCCCTTTTTTCCTCATTCTTTCGTCGATTTCTCCGTATCCCCTCCACCCGCTCCATTATTATAAGAAAGCAAACGTTCAGCCATGTAGGGCTATTATTTCTTGGCGCACCCGATATACATGTGTAGATTTTTCTCCGTGTCCGAGTCGCTGAGTGTCTGGATCCTATACGTACAAGGAATTGAAACCCTCCCTTCGTAATACCGGCCATAAAATTAAATTAGGGTTATAACACGATTTTTCACAAAGGTTCCGAGACCGCTCTTCTTATTCCACTTCTTCTTCGTCTTCGTCTCCTCCCTCGCTCCTTTCTATATGACTCCTCGTCACGATCCTCTTTCCGTTCTCTTGTTCCTCCGTGTCTTCGCGAGTCTCTCAACAACCTTGCCAGTCCTTCCCTTTTTTTATTTTTTTATTTTCCTCTCTTTCATTTCTTTTTTTCGCTCTCTCTCTCTCTTTTTCTCTTGTCTCAATCTTCGTTTATTTCTCACGTCTCGTCACCCTTCTCGTTCCTTCCTCGTATTTCTCAATTCCCCGAGAATACTCTTTTCAGATTTTAAGCGATCTTACCTCCCTCTGTCTCCAAAACCCCTCGGATCGCTCTGAAAAGTTAATTTTGAGATAAAAGCAATTCTCTCGACTATGGCAAACTATTTCTGTAGCATGAAGAATTTAGTTAACTCGAGATAAAAATTGTTCTGTATGGACCGAAGTTTAAAATGTGAAAGAATTCTGTTACAATTTACAATCGAATTACAATCGAAGATTTATCTTCGATTGCATGAAAATATTTATTTTAAAGATTCCATTCGCATCTCAGTTTGTAATTCTACGATTAAACACTTATATTACAATTATAAGAATTTTTCTGCTATCAATTTATAAACTAATTCGTTTGCTATTCGTCATTCAACATTTGTACTCGCGTAATTTTCGATAAAGTATATTCAGCCAGTCGTGATCCAGTCATCTGCGATTTATATTTTTGGCAAGTGAATGGTCAGAAGAATGAATTGATCATACTGACCGGTCATAGACCGGAATCACATGAATCGTTTAAAGAAGAAACGAGAGAAAAAATAGCACTGATAAGAATCATTAATTGTATCACCGAAAACATGTACGCGTTTTCAATTCTCGACTGTCCAAAAGTTTAGCGTAAATTGACAAGTGACATCCACCGCAATTCCCGCGCATTATCCTCGAAAAATGTTATCTAAGGGTGAATTATTGAGCTCGCTTCAACAATACTCTATCGATTCTCATTCAGAAATAAAGTTCCGTGTAAGAGACGTTTTGGACGAATAGGGAATAATTAAGTGAAGCACAATTCTGTCATCTGCTTAGTTTTTGAGCCGTTTTATCTTCTGGTCAATATTTAGCACACAGAATCAGGGGCAGAAAAAACATAAAAATAGTTTACTGCTGTGATGTGCCAGAAAAATCTGTAAAAGCTTTTTGAACTCTTAACTCAAAATAGAAATCATCCAATAATCGAATTTGGAGACATGGAAAAGTATAACATCGTCACTAAAAAGGTAATAATCTGTTCCAGACGTTTATCAAATTTCTCTCTTCTAGCAAAAAAATGTATCGTCAATACTAAATTGGAGACACTAATTTAAAGTAACAAAAATCAATAAACATAGATACATAAGGTTGATCAACTCAAATCAAACAACTAGAAGTAATGTAAGAATAAAAGCAAGAGAGTGTGGATTATAATAAGGGGAAGCAAAAGCTTGAGATGTGGCGTTGAAAGCAAGTGGGTGGGAGCTGGAGAGCTTGCGGGGAAGAAGGGTCAAAGTTGGTCGGGCGAACGGTCTAATGGAAGCGATGGTGTAAGCTGCAGACGTGTAGGGCGACATGCTTTATGACGTCTGTTCATCACATCGCCCCGGAGTCATAAATTAGAAATCAGCCCTCCTGGATATAACCCCAGTATCTGGGAAATGGCTTCAGGAGCGTCGTTCCGGTACTCATCCCAGCCAGAAGTACGTGTATGTCTCAGCATCATATGTGAGGTTCCTGCATGTGCAAAACGTAACCGATAGCACGTAAGAGCTCAAAGAAAAGAGGAATAATAAAAACACAAAAAGACCTTTGATCCGGATGATTTGGCTCGTAAAGAGAATTTCTTCGATTCAGTCCGGATTGCGCTTTGAAGACACAGATTGGGGCGGATTACTGGGTCAGCGATTTGGAACACCAACGGCAACAGCAAGATAAGAGTGACAGTTGAATAAAGAAGAAAGGGGATGGAGTATAGGAATGTCATCAAAGGCTGAATTTGGAGTTGACAAACCAGTGGAAAGAGGTTTGATTGACGTTGCTTAATAAGCTGATTGATTGGCAGAGCCGGAAGCGTATAATCGTTACAGACGATGGACACGTATGTCCAGCGAGCCAGAAACAGGAAAGCTACGGCGTCGAGCAAATACGTACGCGTCACCTGTCTGTCAGTTCGCGGAACGTGGCAAGGGAACGCTTCTGTGCGGCAAATCACCCACGTCACCTGTCCTTCCAATGCAACGCTGCCCAACCTCGAATCCCGAAGTAGTCAACCTCCGAACATTCCGGCTATAAAAGCTTCCGTTATCAGGCAACTTTGCTGCGTCCATCTTGTCTAGCTAATAATATTGTCATAGCCATTAATCAACGTTGATTGATCCTAGCCACAATAATCCAGAAATATGTTGATTGAATTTATATTTAGACATTTTCAATTATCATCTATTATGGATTCGGAGTTATCTATCAATATTATTATTTTGAAACTCAATTTTCAAAGGTGAAGATGACATTTTTGGAATTTTTATTGAAAGATGGAAGAATGTCTTGACAGTACGGACGAGATAGAAAAACGGAATGCTGGTGGCGAGTCAGAAAGTATCGATTGGAGGGCATACTGTCTCTTCAATGGGTCACTTAGAAACACCCTCGACAAGTTGGGGAAAGTATGTGACATATTCATAGTGAGTGACAGATATTCATCAATGACCATAATCAAGACGTTATTAGACTTTTTCACCTGTTTGTTCAATATATTATTGATTGTCATCTTATTAATGAACCTCTGAATCGACTACGAACATCATGCATGGGTCTATCAAGCGCACATAAACGACTACTAACGAACCAGAATTGTAAAACTGCATTAGAGTGTTTATTTCAGTCTATAAATGGTCAACGAAGCAATGAAACCACTTCAAATGTTTGAAATATCACCAACCAAGCTTTTACCCAGCAAAATCATAGATGAAAGCTGGGTCAATGGGTTAAACGCTCCGATTGCAGCGTTCTGTGCGACGACAAGCGTTTGAACGCGGACACGCATTCTCCGTTAGGGTGACTCGTGGTATTCAGGGTTACAAGGCCATGGTGACAGAACGCTGGATTTCGACCCTACTTTCGCGTCCCTGCTTCATGCTCTGGAGTGGTTAACCCCGAGAAAGCCCCTACCAATCTGGAATAAGGTCTCCGAGATTTTTGTCATTTTTTCATCTTCAAGCTTTTCCTCATTTTTCCATCACGTCCCTTTGCGATGAGATTCCGGACCAATGGAAGGGCATTGACCGTTTCTTGGTGTCTCTTGTACATTTAGTTTTCTGTCCATCCTTGGTGGACGTCGTTTTATCGTCAAAAAGAGAGTCGAGACGGCGTGGTAGGGATGAGGCTCGTACCGAGTAGGAGAGGAAGAGAAACGATTCACTGCAGCAGAAAGAGCAGAGAACGGAAAACGGCTAAGGAGAATTCTCTGCTAGTGTGGGAGAGAAATAAGTGCAGCGGTGGGGATGGCTGTCGCTCGCCCGGGCAGTGCGCGCCACCAGACGTCTTCTGACCCGGCCAGCACCGGCAACACGGAATAACCGGAGCAGCCTCGCCGATGTACTCGAGAAGACTGGATGATATGTGGCCGTCGAGAGCCGCATGTTCCATCCATGCATGACGACTGCTGCAGGCTTTTGACGTGCGGCGAAAAGGAACTCGACCAATTGCGAACCAGGGAGAAATAAAACGAAACGGAAAAGGAAAGTCCTTGAAAGAGGCTTTAAAAAATTACTCACATCAGCAAATAGTAATGTAAATTCAACAAATAGTGGGTAGATAAACATTTTTTAGAATATCTAAAAAAGACATCAACCCAATAAGTACTCCATACAACACGATTCTACTGGGCATTGATGAATACAGAAGATTGAAAAATCGAGTATATGAAGCTCTCGATTGATACTTGTCATTTTTTCACTTCCTATTGAATATTTCTGTCGCGACTTACGGATATCCGAGTATACGGTTCATCTTTCCGAACCAACAAACATTATATATTATGCATGGAAGCTTGAGGGCTTGGGGACAGGAGTCTCGATAAAAACATTAGAAACAAAGGAATGAGGGGAAAGGCTGAAAAGAATGATCGGAAATTGATTATTCAGTGGACCTGTCGGGAATGAATACTTCATTGTCACTTGACCGAAAGACGGTTGATTTACAAATGGGATGTCAATCGGGGTTGACGTACAAATGTGACTTCATTTGACGTAAATGCCTTAATAAACGTCATCAAAGCGTTCTTTTCAGGCAACATTTCCTCTGGACGTTTCAATGACTATCTTTCGTTGGTGATGATAAAATGGAAGTGGAACGATGAAATTTGGAAAAAAGGATAGGTCGTGGCGCATTTCTTTTTGAGGAAACGTCGCGTCATTCGTTCCTGGACGGGTCTCAGGAGACACGGAACGAGAGAAAGAAAGAAAAGAAGAAAATGAGGAGAAGGATAAGAGCGCCAGAGGAGTCGTAGGACGATGTGGGCAAGGAGATATAGAAGAAGGAAGGAGCAAGGGGGTGGAAGGGAGTCGCTACAAGGCAAAGGGTGGCAAACGTATCGATCCGAAGCTTGGCTGACGGCTGACGAGGCCGTCACGCGAGACGAGTCGAGACGAGACGCCGCGCGGACGGAGAAGCTCCCTTCCCCTATTCCCGTCACCTCCTGGAGAAGGAGAAGCGAATTTTCCCCTTCCTTCACCCTATCCTGCCGCGATGTGTGCGCGCCGCATTCACCGGCCGACGCCGCCGATGCCGTTCACGACGTCGCGGTGGACCGACCAACGGAGAGGGCAAGTTTCCTAGGGCTCAAACGTAAGGGTCGAATATTCGGATGTAACTATACAACTCGTTACTTTTTGTTCATATATAAAAAGTCCAGTCAAAAAAGAAAATATTGAGCAAAAGCTTAAAGTTTCAAGAGTAAATAAATCTGGTAAACATTCAGAGCGTGGAAGAAATTCGATAGCAAAAAAGTTCTCCCGTGTAAATAATAAAAACGAAACTTCTCCGAGGTGAATTCCAGGATCTCGGATAGAATGCATTTTTAAGGAGTTTTCTCTGTGCCTTCGGCGAGTGACGGGGAGTCTAGCTGATAACGCAGCCTCTCGATGGTGGGTACACGTATGAGGCTCATTTCGCGCATTACGAGCGGATTGTCGTAGCGATTTAGCTATCTGGGAGTAAAGCTTGCATTGAATTATAGCGCGTTCTGGTGGAGCCGGCAAACCGATGCCGACACTCACGCCAGGAACAAGTCGCCGCGCGGAGCGTTAACTCGAGTTGTCGGTGCTCGCGCTTGGCACTCTCTCGCGCCTCTCACCAACGCCAAACATCGAAACTCACTTAAGTTGCGTGCTCGCCGGACAACGCTTCGGTCCTGTTCTCTCCGATCCATACGTCGAAGCCCGTCGACGGCTCCTTGGCGGTGCTGCACCCTCGCGGAAGCCTCTGGTGGCAACAAGGCCTCGCATCCAAATTTTTTCGCTTCAATTATTTATCGCCTCCTCGAAATTTATCGTCGATAAGAAATCGCCTCGATGCCTTGGGAAGAAGCAAAAAAAAGTTGGAAAAATACAAAACGCCTCGGAGAAAATCCCGGAGAAAGTTTTTCCGTGGAAAAAAAGGGGTTGCTCACACCTGCGATTCTTATTCGCACTTCCTCAATTTATGCAACCCCACGAAGCTCTTTTTTCTCTCACGTATTTTTTCGCGCTCGAAACCTTACCTCAGTTTTTCTCTCTCTCTCTCTCTTTTTATTTCTGGACTTTTTTTAGGACCCTTCTCACCGAGAGAGATACAAACCGTGACCCGGGTCAACTCTCGTGCAATTCCCATGCCGACTAAACTCGCCACCGAGCGTCCTTTCGAGGA
The DNA here is from genome assembly GCA_030522605.1 of Cremastinae sp. B BG-2022a. Taxonomy (NCBI): domain Eukaryota; kingdom Metazoa; phylum Arthropoda; class Insecta; order Hymenoptera; family Ichneumonidae; species Cremastinae sp. B BG-2022a. The sequence goes on from JAPYYX010000159.1 coordinate 26,492, forward strand.
ATTCGTTTTATGCCGGAGCGCTCTCGCTATCGAGCTATGACGATGCTCGCTCTTGACCGCGATGAGAGCTCGCCTCGTTTGGCTATCTCAGCGGTCGATATAAAGCCGCTTCACTCGCAGCCAATGCAAATTAACGAAAGCTACGAAACTCCTACGAGAAAAAAATATTACGTCCGTTTATCATGACATTTTCCGCCACAAATAAATATTTTACATTTCTTATTGATTTTATAAATTTTTTTTGAAATCAAAGCTCGAATTTAACAACAAAGTAGAGTACGATTTTTCGAGCTGTTTACATTTAATTATAATTATGAAAATTAATTAAAGGTGGTAAAATATTTTTTTATTTCTCGCTTCACAATCGTTTTGATCATTTTTCATACGCAACTTCGACTTTACGACCGATTTTCCTTCATAAAGTACAAATTAATTTTTATACACAATACTTTATTTATTTAGGATTCTAATTAAGTGAATTCTTTTTTCTCCCATTTATCGACAATTTATCGCTGCGAGAGTTGTACGTAGGAGCAATATTCGAAGTAACACACTTTTTATTGAATTCTAAACATTTTTATCTCCAGTAGGATCGTTCCTACCGGCGTTGAAATAAAATATGATAATAAGAAAAAGTTGGCATTAAATTTTCAGCTTTTAGAGTATTTTAATTAGCCATGTTTTCGTATGATCAAAGTGAGTCAGCGATGGGATAGGACATTTAGTTTCCTTAACGACTCGATTATCCTCTTCGTACGCACATTCATACACGCACGAACACATTCAGAACGAACATACAGAAAAAAAATATACAAAAAAAAACATAGAAAAAAATTACAAAATGTCTGTCGACTCACACAAACCAGGCAAATGTCGACATAACTAGAAAAAATAACTAAATCTCTTCAAGGGGACAATTCACGTCTCAATGGCACTAAATCAGCTTCTCGACGTATAAACCATCGAGGAATAAAAAAAAAGGAGAATATGGCTCTCGGCGGTCTTACGCCATCTTCCTTTTTCGCTTTTTTTCCTTCGTTTTTTTTTTCTTCACGATCTCTCTCTCACACAGATTTATCCCTCGGCTGCAATGGGCACCGTGCGCTGGCCAGTCCGTGCAAAGGCCTACCAGGCATCACACAGGCATTCGTCATCCGGCCATCTTTTTCTTACGGCTTTAATTTATTGGAGCCGCGAGGTTGGGAACCAAGCTCTCTGATGGCTCGGCATCGCTGAACACCCACCATATAACATCGAATCCCGACACACTTATCCTCTTCTCTTCTCTCTCTCTCATTCTCTCTTATACAAGAGAGGAACACGAAACACGTGACGGAAAAGTCTTTCTCTCGATTCCTTTTCTTCGAAGCTTCCCGTCGAGAAATAACGTATCTTATTTTTCTATGATTTTCAAAAAAGTATTCCTTGAGAACATGGGAAATGACGTATGGACGTTTCTCGACGATTTTGTAAAAGAAATCTAATTTCGGGGATACGATTTAGGATCTCGATTATTATGGAACTAATCTCGATCCTTGCTTTTATCTTAGAATTCTGACACCTGCGCGTTTTACTCCAAGGATTATATCATTTTTGGAGAATCAAATATAACTTTTATTTGACGTTTTTATTACGAGGTACAAAAAAGAGGATGGGAATAAAAATTCTTGCAGGAATTCTGAAGAAGCTAATGTTGAGAAATAAAAAAAAGTTTATATGTAATTAAGGGTCATTTTCTGACAGTTTTTTTCGTATTTGTAAACCTGTCGAATAGTTTTGAGAAGTTTTTATTCTTGGAGGATACAATTTGGGATCTCGATTACATATGACACGAATCTCGATCCTTTTTTAATTTCAATAATTTTCGATAAATTAAAACGATTTTTCCTATCTTCAAAGAAAATATTTTCATTTCCATAAAAATGGAACATGAATAAGTATGAAACAAGGGACAGAATTATTCTAAAAATGTCATAAAAATTATTAAAAATTTTTTAAAAATTCTACCAAAATTTAAAGAATCCGCACAACTTCTGGACCAATTTCTCGAGCCCTGATGAGCGAAATCCGTCAAAAATTCTCGAATAAGCTTAATAAACACGGAGACAGCTGTCCGTGCGAGCCGGATACGCGTGAGCCGGGAAAAAAAGGCAGAAGTCGCGCTGATGAAAGGAGAAGAGCTCGTAAAGAAAAAAAACGCCAGGCCCGATGGCCGAATCGAGGAAGGAAGGAAGGAACGTGGCATTGAGTAAAATGGAAAGCGGCAAAGGCAGCAGATTGCCGCGAAAGCCCAGCATTGCGCAAACTTTCACTCCAAACAATGCCCCCGGCTTTTCGTTGACGGGGAAGAGGAGCGCCGGGGCTAAGAGAGCGAGGGCGGGGGGGAGGGGGGTAGGAAAGGGGCTACTAGCTGGTGCTAGCTGGCTTTCGTGGAATTTCAAGGACGAGACCTCGCACGACGAGGCCATAAATCCTTCGGCCCGGGACGACTCCGGAGTAACACACCGAGAGGAAAAACCTTATTCCAGCCGAGTCGTTCGGCCTTGGATAACGCACGTTTTCCCCGTGACGATACTCCCGGAATCTCATCCCGTCTAACTACCACACTCGACTTCATAAAGACAATAAAAAAGAGAGGGAAGGAACAAAAAAAAATTGAGGCTGGGGACGGAAGAGGGAGAAAAACGACATCGGGAAAATCGTCTCGCGAGTCCTCTCGCTCTCTGGATATTTCGTCCTGATGCTCCGGTCCTGTTCGCTATTTTTGAGACTCGAAGGGGAGACTCGAGCTTTTATATTTCAGTCCATTTTTATGTGAATGAGAACGTCCGGCTTTGTTTTTATTTATTTATTTCTTCCCGTTTATTGGAAAATGGAGAGGGAAAATGATCATTGATCGCAATTTTAAACTCGGTTTTGTTTCGCAGTCTCCAGACGATTGAGGAGCAAAAGATTCATTCATGTCAGAATCCAGCTGGAAATGTAAATTAGCGCACTGTCTATTTGCCATCGGTGTGACCCTTATTTTTAGACCAGACGAGATGAAAAATTCATCGCTCGATATTCATTCCTCTCTCGCGAACATTTTATTTCTCTGATTTCCTTCAAGCTTCTTAGTGACACGCTTCATTCTTTCATTTCCCGAGCGGTCATTCGGCTCAGGGTGGAAAATAGCGAACGGCGAGCATTGAATTGAATATCCAAATTCGGTCGTATTTTCTCAACGATTTTAATTTAAATTTCATCACTACGTCTCTTCAAAAACAGATACATCTAGTCAGATTGTGTATATTTTGATGGAAAAAAAATCGATCGGCTGAACTAATAATAAGAAGAAGGGGCTTGAAAATTTAATTTGATCCGAAGTGACTGAATGAGCGCGCTCGAAGGGTCAAGATACGAAGCATTACTCATATACTTGTATTCAACAAATTCAAAAATCTACCAAAATTTAAACTTCGAGGCAAAAAAAAGCAAAAAAAAAAAATTTATCTACCGAATATTTTTTTTCTTTCAAATTCGTACCCATGACAAAAATCCGGTACATTGTCATTTCATTATTTTAATTCATCCACGCCTCTGTCACGTCACTAAAAATTTCCTTTCCTTCATTCATGCTTGCCCACAGTTCGAGTGACAGGAGAATTTTTACGAGACTTTTACGATCGATAAAAATGATGAGGTGCCTTTTTTTTCCAGTACATGGGACTTATTTTTTATTCCAAAGTTTTTTTTCTGGATAATTTTTTTTTCAGAAATCCAACGGTGCGTCCGTTTCGATGGCGAGGAGTCATCAAAGGTGGATTCCCGTCGAAAACAGAGTGTCCATCATCTCTTTGATTAACATCGATCATATCCACGAGATGGTGGATTGAAAGAATTTTTATTTTCATTCGATTACACGCTCATATTTTCACATCGGGTTTCAATAAACACGAAGCGAATACACGGGTAAATATGTTAGGAACGTGAAAAGCGATTCGTTCGTTTCGAGTATTAAAATTCGAAAATTAATCGAGCGGCCGGCGTGACGCAAATATAAAGAATAAAAAAAGGAAAGAGGAGAGAAATTGAGAGAGAAGAAACGATGAAAAATAAAAAAATAAACGTGCAAGCACCCGCGCGTCTGTCCGCGTAGAAATTTATCGTGTTCGATAATATTTCTCTTCGGCCGGTCACAAGAACGCCTACGTCTTTATAAATCCTCGGCGACAGAGAAGAAAGCATCGAAACGAGTGAATTTATAATCGTTAATTATTTATTCGTCGTCGAGTCGTTTTTCGAGACCGAGCACTTTCGATTCTTAGCCATGGGTACTAATATATGTACACCTACCACGTAAAAGTACATATTTATCATTCGCCATTTCTCTCGTCTCTCTCTCTCTCCTCTCTTTTCTATACTCGCTGTCGTTTTATCCCCGTTCTCTCATTACAACCTGCCGTACAAAACTTTAACCCCCTGTTAACGGACAAGTGTCTCCCAGTCTTTCAAAACATCGTATACAATGTTGCAATAAATCTTTGACAAAACGATCCTCTCAGTCGAATCTTGCTCCTGACGTTTTATTTCTAAATAATTCGTCAAATGATGAAATTTTTCCATTTTTTTCCCTTACAACCAGTTTCGAAGATAAATTTCTTTTTTTTCAGGATTTTTTTCAAAGTGACAGGAGGAAATTTCATCAATTGACAAAGCATCCTACAAAGTCGTGGTAAGTCTAGAGTACATCAAGATCCTTAGAGTTAGATATGTTGATAGCAACGTGTGTACTTATGTGACTATAATTTTACTTTTTTCAGAAAATTTTAGTATTTTCTACGTATTTTCACCTGCGACGTCGTACGAGGTATAAATTTTATTAATTGACAAATCATTACACAGAGTCAAGTGAATCCTTTATATGGTGAAAAGTCCTTTCGCTTAAACCTTAGTTACTGATATTTCGTTTGTGAATAATTTTACGAATGACGAAATTTTTCGCTTTTTTTTCTGTCGACCAGTTTTTGAGAAAATTTTGACATTTTCTGCATAATTTCATCAGCGACGACGTATATGACAAATAAAAATACATAATCAATAAACAAATCATTTTACTCAGTTGAAGGGTATCTCTGATGATTAAAAGTTCTTTTTGGTGAGCTTTATCTAATAACGTTTTATCTAAAAATAATGAAACTAATTTAATTTTTATCTATCAATCATTCTTTCTAACCTATTTTTTTTAAAATGACACAAGAAAATTTTATCAATGGATGATTGGTGAATCATTTTTCAAAGTCACGATTTATTTTTGGCAAAAGTCAACGTCTCACTTCAGTCAAATATTACCAGTATTAATACTCATGTGATGTTAAATAATTTTACTTTTTCCTATTGATGAATTTCCAAGACGTTTTTGACGTTTCTCGGCAGTGACACGTGCAAATGTTATCAACTGACAGTAGGAAATATTTTCATTCCAAATTGATTGATTTATAAAATTGTACATTTTATTTAATCAGCAGCTTATCGCGAAGACATTTCTCTCGTCCCAACGTTCGGCTGGAAATTATTTCCACACTGCGCGAAAAATCCTTGAAAAATTGTAAAATATATTTTTTCTCGTAATTTTCACGAGGAAAGTTTATCAATTGACAGGCGCTCCGGAAAGAATAATGATTTGTAGAAGAGTTAAAACGTGTCTCGAAGTCCTTTTACCCTTTCACTCAAATACCATAAATTAAACGGAGAAATTATTGAACGCCTGTTTTGATCGCGCGAGCTGTGGTTCAACCGTGTTCGGTCTTTATTCTTTTTTTATTTCGTTTCTTCCTTTTTCGTGTTTCTTTGCGCGCATGCGGTTCGCGCTCATGGCGCTCCCACGATTCTCACTGATGGCTCTATCCCGCTCGGCCAGATTTTTTTTAATCAAACTTCCGACTTTCGGAGCAATTCGCACGATTTTTTTTCTCCAACTTTGAAAACTTTTTTTTCCAAAACTTCCGCAGACTTCATGACTTCATTTTTATGAAATACGACTTAGCGCGACTTTTGAAAAATCGTAAATTCATGCTCGACGTTTAAGGGCTCATTTTCTTCTCGTTTGATGTTCGGAATTTAGCGATAAGTGCTAAAAAATAGATGAAAAATGAGTAGCTCGTCTATTTCACAGTCTGTCATCTGTTTTCTCGTTTTCCGTCTTTCCATCCTGTGACAGGGCTCCGAATGGCGGATGCTGTCCTCGTATATCTCGCGGAGTGTAGATAGACGCGCGTCAGACTCGAAGGAAGCCTCGGGATCGAGCTCTTGAGAGGAGGAAAGAATTCTCGTTTTGCAGAAGTCGTCTTTCCGAAGCTCTCTGTGCTGTCAGGTGAGTTCAATTTATGTGTAGGCCGATCTCGCGACGAGTGATTCACATGCGAAGAGGGAGGACGAGGGAGGAAATGGCCGCCATAACGAAAAGTTAACGCCCGGGCAGAGGGAAAAACTTTTTCAAAAAAAAAAATACGTTAAAAAAACGACTTCAACGTGTAAAGGTACCAAAAATATGATGGACCTAAAAATTTGAATACATGAATTTTCACAAAACGAAAAAAACGTAATAAATTATAAAAGTAAAAAGCTTTAAAAATGATATAAAACATTATGATGAATTATCAAAAATTCCAATGTAATTTAAAAAATGGTGACAAATGAATCTGTAAATAAAAATGATCGTGGAAAAATTTAACAAAAACGTCACAACTAAAAATAAGGAATCACATGATAAATCAGAAAGATCGCAATGCGCGAGTTTCCTCAAAAATCGGGAATTGAACGGTCAACAAAATAATAAGTTTGTTGAGGAAAAGGGTCGAATTGTGGCCGCGGATCGAGCGAGGACTTCGATTAGCGTTATCGCACTCCAAGCCGACTATAAAATCCATTCGAATGTACACTTAACTCCGAGTTATTGACCGTTTCATTATTTTTCCTCTCCTCCTTTCTTTCTCCAAGCCTTTTTTTGTACTATAAAATAGGTGAGTTAGTGGCTACGAGTCGGGACTTTGCTCCGATCGCGCTCAGAAAATGTTTATTTATGGGACAGAGGCTCGAGAAGTTTTGCCTCGGTTTATTCAGTTTCTTTTCAACTTTACACGATTTTTTAATATATCTCAGAAATTGTTACAATTTTTGCAATATTTTTTTTTAAATGTTTCAAATTCAAGTCCTTATTTTATCCATGGAGTAGAAAAAAATTTTAAAAATTACACTTCCGGTTAATTTTTATACTGAATTACGTAAAGTTTTCTCTTCAGAATATTGTACTTTTTTTTGCCGTGACTCTACGTCAGGAATTTTACGGTATTACTGGTTGAAAATTCGAGAAGCAACCTTCGAAAGATGCCGAATGCCCGGGTAGGGAAAGCTGGCGTTCAAAATGGCGTTGAGCGAGAGAAGCAGCGAGGGTGCCGAGAAATTCAGGGTTGGATAGTGTCGGGCACCCCTCGAGTCGAGGACGAGCCGAGATTGTTTACGCCTCGAGGCCTCCCACGTGGGAAATACCAGCATGGCGCTCACTTTGGCCCTTGAATAAAGAAGGGAGAGACCCTTTCGATCCCACCTACTGAGGTACACTTTGAAAAATATTTTATTCTTTAATTTTTCAATATTTATATTAATTGTCTAAAAATATTATTTATTTTTAAGTGTTAATTCGAGATTAATATTTGATGAAGTTTATTGAGGAGTTTGTTACTATTGTTTTCTTTTTCTAGAGATTGTAATTTATTAATCTAACAAATCGTTAATTAAATTATTCAATACGCCATAATACAAATTACTGAGACAAAGAATTTAGAATTAATCGACAATTTACAGAAACTAAATTTGGTTGTACTCATATATATAGAGAACTGAATGAAAATTAGGCGTTATAAAGAAACTTTTTTTTCTGTATAGGTATAAAAAGTTTTTCTCAAGATTTCTCTTCGTAAAAAAAGCGTTAGAAAATAGTTGAAGTTTAAAAAAGAAATGTTCTCACGCTTCAAATGAAAAATATACACTTATTGTTCCCTCTCTGGACTGCTGTACTAAAATTCATTAATTAGAATCTTTGATAAAATCAGGATTTCGCTCACTGTCGCGACGAAGAAGGAAAAAATGTGCCGACATTTTTATTCCGTAATAGATCCAGCGGAATGGTTAACCGGAAACGCAGATCGTTTCACACGTGGCTCGACAAACGCCTCGCCGGCGCAATAAAATTTAACCCTCCGTGTACTCATTAAAATTAATTTTTACAAGCGCATGAAAAATTTGTTTCTCAATTACTTCGCAAATCGATGGCAATTAAATGCTCGTCAACATCTATTTACGACCAATTATTTAATTGTGACAAAAATGCAAATATATATTACCACAAAAATAAAAAAATTAAAAAATTGTCTCGTGCGAAATTTAGATGTAATTTTTTCTCACAAGGTGTATATAACTCAATTTTTTTTAAACATGAGCAATCAATGTTATACGATTTGATTATCGTTATTGGGAAAAGGAAAATTATCCACTTTGAAATATTATTTTATAATTATTGATTCTGTATTTTCCATAGAATTTCTGAGCTTATCGATTCGAATGACGTCAAATAATTCGATATCAAACTCGTATTTTAGTAATAAAGTGTATTTAAGAATTCTGGCAGTTTTGTGACGAGGATCATTATAAAATATTCAAAGGATCGAGAAAAACGCTGCGAAATTATCGACAGAACGAAAATATTAAAAAAGAGACTTACATTTCATGGATTCAGAGTCCAAAGTGTCTGCGAGGATGAGAAAAAATTCACTCGGTCCAAGCGTGGATCTCAAGTCGATTTTTTTTTCTTTTTAAAGGGAAATTGAAATATCACTTTGAAAATTCACGTTTCCTCGTTGAATGCAAAACAGACACATGGAATACCACAAAGTGGCATGATTATCTCTATAATTTTCTCGTTTTTATCGAAAATATCACTGAAAATTAATAATTCTTGAAAATAATAAGTGTTTTTGAAACTGTCATCGGGTCACGAGGACAAACAATCGATGACAGTTCGAACACACACAAAAAATCAACAGCAGACTCTCGGATTGTCGCGACACAATTATTTTTCTTTTTTTCACGCACTAAATTATTTTTCAATTATTTCATTCAATATTTCATCGTCTCAGCAATTCGCAGTAACTTTAATTTTTTTTCTTCGATTGAAAAAATCGAAACGCGATTAGAAATATTATTTCAAAGAAGTTTCCGTTTCTAATAAATTGGCACAGAATTTTTGTTATTTTTAATTCATATTAATTTATCACAAATGGCGTTATTTATCGCAATTTTCTTCTTTAAAACTGCAATTCTCCAAAAATCATCGGAAAATCCACATGGTCGCTCGTCTCACGATTCCACAAAAAATTCCACACTCGAAAACACTGAACGAAACAACCGAATCGGAATAATATAAAGAAACAAAAAAAAACGAAACGAAATATTTAACAAGTTTCTGTCGTTGAGTCGATCATTCCGCGATCGTAGAACTCTTCTCCCATTTCTCGTCTCGCCTCGATTTTGGAAGAATGGTCATTGCCTCGGATCACGCGACAGCTCGCGTCACAGAGATTTGAACCTCGAACATTCCGGGAAGATAAAAATTGTAGTTGGCTCAAGAGATCGAGGTTTTGAGGCCGTCCATATCGGGAGACGAGATTTTTTGTGTAGAATTATTATTCGTAATTTATCATTCGTACCCGAAATTTCCGGAAATCGTGGAATTTTTTTTTCAAAGTTCCGGAATAATTGTAATTTCTTCGGCGAGTTTTTTTTTCCGGGAATTCCGGAAAACGCGCGCGGATAATTAGGCCGACAGTCGCGGAGCGCGCGCGAACGGGCTTGGAAACGCGCGAGAGACACAGGACGGGTTAGAAGGTCGGGCGCGATCTCGGCTTGCGGGAAGGCAGTGCGCGCGAGGCCAGAAAGTGTGGGCGTGCGGGTTTGCGCGCGGTGCGGGCAAAAAGAAGGGGGCGGGTCGGAGGGCCGTTCGCTCGGCCAGGGGGCCGGGTGCCTGAACAGAGCCTGAGAATCGAGAGACTCAACAGACACCAGAGTTAATTGCAAGTAACACGACGAAAATTCTTTCCGATCCGTCGGATGGAATTTTTCCAACGATTCGACGCTCAGAGAGTCAATTTATCCATCATTTTATCATTTTTTTCCAATTTTTTTCTCAGTCCCTCTGTCGCCGGTGGCTCGATCTGGCGGCGATCGATTGTACGAATCGAATAAAAAGTTTTGGCGCTTTTAAAACTTTTTTAAATTGACGTAAAATTTTTCGTGGGTCGAATTTCAACTTTTAACTCGGAAATTTTTTTCAATTGAGGTTGAGAAATTTTTATTCCGTTTTTGAAAATTACACAATTTATTTTTTTTTGCATTTGTCTGTCCGCTGGAGACGATTGTTCAATTGTTTTGCGTTTTTTTTTTGTATTATTTCGAGATTTATTACGTTTTTCGGTAGCTTTTTAATTCTATACGAAATTCATCTTTTTAAAATGTATTATTTTTATTTTTTTGAGATTTTTGGTGGATCGAGAATGAAAAATATGTACGCAGATTCGAAATTGAGCGGGTGGCGGTCCAGCGCTGACTGAATGCGGACTGGCGTCGTGGCGCGCGGTCGCTTGGTGGGGAGAATTTTCTCTCTCGCTTGCTCCACAAACGAGCTCGCAGTTCCTCTTCTTTTTCTCCTTCCTCTCTATCCCGCACCCCGAAATCCCTCCCTCGGCGATGCACCTCGCTGTCTGTATATTTTTACACACGCATATTCCGCATCTCGGCTGTCCTCGACTTGCCAAAATCTGATTTTTCCTCTCCTTCGCTCGTCATCTCATCGCCCATCAATCTTACCGATGATTTTTAGCGATGCCGAAATTTACAAATATTTTCCAGTTTTTATCACTATGCGTCATGTGAATTTTTAAATTTGAAGGATTAAAATATTTAATGTATTGTTTTTAATCAATAAAAATTATTTTTAACTAAAAATACAAGATTTATTTTTTTTCAATCGACCAATTTAATAATTTGATGTAATCGTATTTATATCCGTTTTGTTACTTATTATTTAGAATTTTTTAAATATTATTCAATTATTCAGAAACAAATTTCTATACATTATCAAATGTTTTCGTATAGTTGGAAATCATTACTAAAATTAGTTAGAAATGAATTTAGTTAAAAAATTAGTAACGAAGTTAGAAATAATTAATAAAAGGATCATTAATGATGAAAGTATATAATAATCTAAGTCTATTTTTTATTATTTAGGTTCATTGTCATTTTTTTTATTTGTATATTATAAATTAAACAAATATTTTTCCACACCTTTTACGTGTAATTATGTATAATTATTAAAAAAATTGTCATTTTACTTAATCTTGAATTTAAAAAAAAACTTTGCGAATTGAGGATATTTTCTTTTATATAATAAAATACAATGTTGAAAATATTGTAATGATGTGACAGGAGCGTCAAAAGTCTCGTGGAAGTCGTCCAATGCGAGAATAGTACGAGAGTTAGCGCGTTTCGAGGAGTAAAGAAAAAGAGAAACGAGAATAGGAACGATGAGCTTGGTGCGGAGGCGGGGTCGAACGCCGCTGGCGTTAAGAAGTCGAAGTAGAGGGGTATGAGACGTCCCTCACCCGTCCCTGCCGCACCGACGCTGCGAGAGACACCGGGCGCAGAAACTACGGTTACCGACCGACGAGACCCGTGAATCTCTCGACGTGAGCGGCCAAAAATCGTCATTCCAGCATTCTGAACAATCAGTGAGTCCAGATTTTACTTCTCATCGATTATTTCGACACTTTTTTATCCGCATGAACGTTGATTCGCCAAAATTTACTTCAAACACTGAGCAAACACTGTGCAAAGTTTACCTAACCTCAAAATTTGCAGCATCGCTCGTACACTCGAAAATTTTCCAAAAACCCTTGACAATCGATATTGTTTTGGTTCACAACGTTGAGAACTATACGAAATTATGTTTGGCATTAAAAATAACCTCAGTTTATCTAAATTTCATACCAAATGATGCAAAAGAAGTTAAAATAAATTTCAATTCTTATATTTACTGAAATACTGGACATTATTAATGGTTGTCATTTATATTTTACTCGTGTTTTGAAGTACGATTGTTGTTCTGAAAACTTTGAAGTTGGAAAAAGTACGGTCAGGAGTAAATATAAGACAGGAAAGGTCGAGGTTGTTGTCGAGAGTAATTCGTAACGCCGCCGCGTCGCGGCGCTAGGAGGTGACACCGGGATCGCGTCGCTCCGCCCACGGCCGGCTCTTCGGGGCGGAGTCCGGATGATCTATAGCGTCGTAGAACAGCCCCACTCCGGGTACGAGCGATACGCGCGGGGTCACGTAGCACGCCCACATTGCAGGATAAAGCGCATACAGACGAAAACACGCACACGCGGTTCGAGAACTTGAACGTACGAGAAACCGGCGCGCGATCTTCGGAATTCGCGAGACGAGGGTTGTTTATGCTCTGTCGCCTCGTGTCGATCTCCGGAACGCGATTTTTGGTTCTCGACGAATTTTCTCGTTTAAAAAACTCTGTTAAAAATTCAAAATTTTATTTTTAAATGCCCATAATTGAATTTTTGTTTTGTTCTTTAAATTTTGTTTTTTATACAAATACGAAGTAAAAGCGTGATGGTCATTTTGAAGCGCGATTTTTTAAACTTAAACATTTTTAAATATTTGTATAAATAAGAAAATTAATTTTGAATAGAAAAACGAACATTTGAATAATTGGAGAAAGTGAAATTTTTGTTCTTTTTTTTACTCTCGACAATTCTCTCGATTTCTTTTTACAAAAACGTCATAATATATTTTTCATATAAACGCATCATCGCAATTGATTTGAAAATTGTCAACTTCGTCATTTTCCTTCGAACACGTTTCTGTATCTCTCAGTAAATTCTGAAAAAATTTTTCCACACGAAAATGGCAAAATAGCAAATATTATCTTTCGTTCTTCTCAACTGAAAGGATTTATAATTTCATTCCGAATGAAAAGACCAGCGATCAAGTTGCCCGCGATTCCGCCATCTTTCTCGGAAATACTTTTCCTCTCTCCCTATCGGCATTATCGATAAATAGTGTCAATTAAATCGAAAGGTAGCTTCATTTAGCGACAGGATCATCGAATTGAATCGGCAAGAAATGCGGGTATAGAAAAAGTGGGAGAAACGGTCGTGGAAATTTCTGCCGATATGCGCTCGAAGGAGAGTGTTTCTTCTTCGTTGCTGCTCGCTCTCGCGGTCCATTGTTCCCCGAGATTCATACGTTTCATTGTTGGACAGTATCGGCGTGTGTGTACGTCGGCTAAGTACTTTTGGCTCTTGGATTTTCTCTCTTCCTTCGTTCCTTCTCCCTCTTCTCTCTCTCTCTCTCTCACTCTCTCCCCTTCTCTCTCTCTCCTCTTTTTATTTTTTATCTCTCATTTTTCTTTTTTTCATTCCTCTCTTAATAAGAGAGAACCAAGAGGAAGGATTTTATTGGGGGGTTGTTCGCGGAGAATTTCTGATGCCTCGAAAGGGAGCGAAAGGGGAAAGAGGATTCTTTATATTCGTTTATCGGATACGATGACGACGAGGAGAGTTTTCTGTGTATATATAGATATATGGTATGTATATATACGTATATAGATAGATGTATGTGCAGATAAAAAGGCTCCGTTCGAATTCACAAACACGCTCGCGGAGGGAAACGCGCGTCAGGAGCTCGTGCGCTCGTTTTCTTCCCTCGGAGTTTATCCCGTCGTCTCTTCAGACCGCTGGCTTTTCAACTTTCGGAGAGATCCCAGCTTCCAAGTGCGTCGACAACGACAACGACGACGATTCGGCGACATTCGCGGCGCGACGTTTATGGCAACATTTCTTAGAGTCCCGAGGTGCTGTATAAAACCCCGAACGCTCCCGCTCACGACGAGTTGGCTCGCTCCCGATTCTCGTACCAAGAACCCATGCTGGATAACTTTCACCCTCTCTCCCTCCCTCACCCCTTATATATCGATCATAAATACGATCGCTCGAGGATTTCGCTTCCGAAGCTTCTTGGCCGGGCATGACTTCATTCTCGATCACCAGGCCAAATTTTTGCATTATTGTCTCTTAATTTTCGATCTTCAATTCAATTAAAATTTCCCATAATTTTTTATAAAGTAATGAATTTTTTTTTATTTTTGGAGATAAATTTTCGAAGTTTTGGCAATTCGTCAGTGGAATTATTTAACTAGTTGAAATTATTTTTAAAATTTGTTTTGCAATCGAGATCGTTCCGGCTAGAAATTCAGCTAGGAAGGTGATAAATATACGATCAGGCAACCTGATTTTCTTAATATTAAGCGTAACAGGGCTTGTAACGTTCTGTCACTTACGGCCCTGATGATAGAATCCTTTTTAGGGCCGACTCAAAACCTGATCTGGGCCGAATCCGAGCTTGATCTGAGCCTGATCTGAACATATGCCTGTGGCGAACTCACTTCCAACAAGCTCGTGTGTTCCGGAAAGATCACGTCAGTCCGAACAGTATTTAAACAGTACCTGACGACTCTCAAATGTCCAAGAAACCAAAATTTTGGTATTCATATTTAAAAAATCGTAAAAATTATAGAAAAATGAGTCTCGCGACTGAAACGTCACATTTTTCTCCTCTGTTTTGGATAAGTAAAAGAAAAGAAAGTTAAAGCTAACGACACCGATTGAAAGGAGCGCTAAGCATAATAAAGGGAGAACGATCGCGAGGCGCGAGTATAGTCCGGTGGGTGGACTCGCTGTTTGCGAGAGAGAGAGATGAAAGAGAAAGAGACAGAATGAAACGATAGAGGACGGTCGTCGTCGTCGCCGAGCTTTTCTCGTATATATAAAAGAGCAGATATTCGTGTTTGCCAAACCTTCCGAATTTACGTTGGCCACTCGCATGATTTTTCCCCGTTGGCTCTCGAAAAAGTTGCCTCGTAAAGTGTCTGCTTCGTAAAATGGCTGACTACGGTGAACGCACTCTATTGAGATTTTCCATAACTGTCTCTCCCTCTTCCTCTCCCCGCTCCTTTGTCATAGATTTTTCTAACGATTAGATACAAAAAGTAATGGAGACTCACCATTACCCTCTTACCTATTACGCTCCTTCCCTTTTTTTTCGACCGATCGAATTTTATTGTCTCCCAATTTTATTGGTATTTTTTTCCCTTGAAGAAAATTTATGTGTGGATGGCTTTTGGTTACTTTAGATTAGGAATATTATATTTTTAATTCGGAGACGAATATTTCAAAGCGTAAACAAAATTGTTAGCAAGGGGAAAGTATTTTTTTAACGGGGTAAAAATTTATTCTTCAGCGAGAAAGTGGGGAACAAAAGGTGGAGGGAGACCTGGAATAGATAAAAGAAGAGATTGAATAAAGAACGAGACAGAGACAAGAGGATTATTATGGTAGAACAGAACAATGGAGGTTACCTAAGATAGAATTCGTATATTTGTGTCATAAACATACTTTTCCTCGCTGGAATAAAGTTCTGGCTAAATTGCGTCTTGTCTGCTACAAAATACTTTGAAGACCTCGTCGTAAAGCTATCAGGCTCTTTTTTTAACTCAAGAAATGCTCTCAGAATTTTCATCCTTTTGGACAGAAAAAAACGTTGAATTGTATTTCAGAAAAAAAAATTACACAATTCTCGAAATTTTTCGGGAATAATGGTAAAATTTTATTGGTATATTTTCTGTAAGTTTAAATTTTACTCTTGTGGAAACGAATCGGGTCTTAACACTTTTATGTGCCAAAGTAAACAGATTTGTATTTATTTCTATAATAAGTTACACAATTTTTGAAATTTTGGTTCGAAAAACAAGTTTATTTGTACTTTTTTCTAATTTTCGATTTTTCTTGCAAAGTTTTACAGTGAGCATGTTTTAAAATAGAAATACAATTTATCTTTTTTTGAAAATTTTTAATTCTTATATCTAATATCGTATATCATCTTATATTTTAATGTTTAGTTTATTTTTTAATAAAAATAAAAATACAAAAAAAAAGAGTTGGAAGAAAGTCATTTCACACGCACTATTATCATCGGCATCTGCCTTATATTAATTTAGAAGCAGATAAACAATAAAATTCATGGTCCTTCGATGTTAAATATCAGGAAATGTAAAATGAAGTTAAAACATCTCGTTGGGAATTGTCATAAGTGAAGAATTTAAATAGTTAAAAAATGTCAAGAGGTCAAATTTGTGGATATTCATTGTAAAAATCGTTGAACAAATATTTCATTTCTTGAGAAGTTTTACGATCAATTTTCAGGGTCGCGTAAAATAAAGACAAGAATCCTCGTTCGCGGCGATTGTCATCAGCTGAAAATTTAAATGGTCAGAAAATGAGGATGACAGTTCCGAGTTTGTGGATATTTGGTGTTTCATTTGCGCAATGGATAAATTGGGTAATTGCTCGTGGCCGAAAGCTCAGGTAGATCGAGACGCTTCCGAGTCTCCGGTCTCGTGCGTTATAGCGTTTCTATAGCCAAGACCGGAGGCCTCTCTCAGGTATCTTCTTCTTCTCCCGGTTCTTCCTCTTATTCAAGTGCACGAGAGGACTACCGGCTCACTTGGCAAAGGAACCCTTAGAAGTAAGTGCCGCTCGTAAAGTGAAATACGTCGTGACCTCCGAGCGCGTGCGTTTGCCTTCTTACGTTTTTCTCCCTCCTTTTTTTTTCTTCTCGCTTTTTTATTGCCTCTCTCTACCTCTCGACATTTTGTACCGGAGACATTTTCAGTATTGGTGCTACGTATATAAGAAGACATTATCCAGAAATTTTTATTTTTTATTTCTTTTCATCCCCTGTCAGGAATAAAAAAAATTCTGGGCTTTTCTCATTAATATTTTAATTTTTGTATAATTTTTTTTTGTTCTACTTTGCGTTAAATTTTATTTAGACAATATTTTCTATACTCAGATGATGTAAGAGCAATATTTAATTTTTTAAAATAATATTTATTGATTTTTTTCATTCTTGAGTCGATAAAATGTGAAGGAATTTTTGTTAAAAATAAAATTTTGCGGATAGATGTAATTGAGAGTAAAATGTGTGTAGTACACTTTTCGCCACTATCCTTACTCGTGCACGCTAGGATAGTCACGAGAGAGTGGTAGCAAAAAATACTAAAAGGGTTGCATGGGGATTAAAGTCCTCTCGTGCTGAACCTTTTTGCCCTCTTGTCTTCTCGGTGATGTTACAATTTCTCGAATATCGTCGACAAATAATTTACCAAAAAATAACTCACATGAACTATAAAAAATCAATTTTATACAATTTAAAGTATAAAAAAATTTTAGGCTTGCTTTTTAGTACGACTTTGAAATTTTTTTTTCAGGTTCTAAAAATTTATTTTCATTTCTAATTTTATTTTCACGCAGTATTTTTTTGAAATGTGTTGAGATGTAGTTATAAGAATGTTATTATAGTTATCTTCGGTCGCGTGGATCGTCGACCGATCGAGCACGAAAGTGTCCACGGATGTATCGAAACACAAGCGCACACGTACGAGGATTTATATCCATTTTGATAATATATTATCTCCCTACCTGGGAGTTACGAGGCACGCTGTGAAAACCGCAAAATAATCGCTTCTCTTACTCACGGACAATTTTCAAGCAAGTTCTTGAAATCTCAGCTGCTTTCTCTCTCGATTCCTCACAAATTCTTCGCTCCATGACTCACTGCCTGTCGTTTCACCTTGAGGAAAAAGAACAGGAGTTTCATGTGCCAGTTAAATAAATTTCAGTCCGAAATTTTCAAATTAACGATTTTTGACAACAAAGCATAACTTTTATAAAATGAAAAAACAAGAAAAAAAATATAATTCAATAACGAAAAGCAAATATGATATAAATTGTCAAAAAAATTGCACTTGCTTTTTTTTTAATTTTTACATTACTTTTTAAATATGATTAGATTTTTGTATTATTTTTTTTAATTGATTGTTGATCCGAAGTAAATGAAGATAAAATGTTTCAATTCTTACGCCTAAAATTCTTACGAATTTAAAGAATTCAGGCTGGAAACTTTGAGTTCAAAGTTTTGTGCAATCTTCTCGTGAAATCTTGGGCTCGACTTTTCCTTTTTCCGAAGATGTTTCGAGTGAAACACGAGGATCAATGGATCTGTATATACGCAACGTTACGACGCTTTAACTTTCCCTTGACGAATTATCTGGAGCAACTTCCGGTTTTCAGGTAAACGCAGACCCACATTTCGACTCCCTCGCATAAAAGAATTCCCGACGTCAGACTTTCTATACTTTTGTCATATTTAAAACTCGCAATATTACGTGACGAAATATTTTCCTAACAAAAAAAAACATAATTCAAAAACTTCAGAGAAAAATTTTCAAATAAATGTCAAAATTTACCATTCATTGCATATTCAAACAATATTTTTCAAAAAAAATGTAAGAAGCCAAGTTTTAAAACTATTTAAAAAAATAATAATTTGAGAATAAAAAACTTCTCCCAAGCACGAGCTAAATTCTTCTTTAGTGCAAGGGGAGTGTAAAAAATAATTATTTTTTGTGCGAACAGAGTGCAATATCTTTGTCTCATACTTTGTATAAATCGAGATCGAATGGACATTATAAAGACGAGGAAAATCCGGTTGATGGTGGATATAAATAATGGTAACGCGCTCGTTAGGTCGAATAAAAGTTTTACGGCCCGATCGAGTAGTTGTCGGCGCGTGGACACGAGAGGGTGGCCGCCGACATGCCGGAGGGTTATTTCTTCCTTTTTTCTCTATTTTTCTCTTTTTCACGAGCCCTTCCGCAGTCATACCGGGCTCGATCCTCTTTTCTCTCCTCTCGCTCCTTACGTCCGTGGAACTTTCGATGTAAACCAAGAGCTCAGAGGCATCTTATACCTCGGTTAATGACGAGAGCCTCCCTGCCGAGGATACGATCGTTCCGAGATCGTTTACACACGTCTTCCAGCTCGCACATTCTCCATGCGTCATTTTCCACTCCTCCTTTTTCAACTTATTCCCTTTTTCGCGTTTTACGAGTCACTTCTCCCGGTGCAAAGTAGTGTCAGTTATTTCGTACTATAAAAGTATGACAATATTATTTTTCAAGCGGATTGGATAGTCCAGAAGAAACTCCACTGATTTTTCAACGTCTTTTTTTGCCAACTGTAAATTTTTTTTATTACGTACCACGGAATATGTGACACCTGAATGGAGTACAAAATCATTTATTTAACAATATTCTCTCAGTCTTATATTGAAAATTGAGTCTAAATATAAAAATAACCAAAATAAAATATTGTAAAGAAATTTTCAAAAAAATAACCAGCTCACAGAATGAACAAAAAATTCCGATTTTTATCATCGATACACTTGATTCATCATTTGTAATTTTTTCAATCCTCTTGATAGATTCTTCAAAAGTTTCATATCGATTAAAAATATAATCTGAAAATACGATACTTGCAGATCGCGTGAATACAAGTGCGAAAGCTCCAAGAAAAAAATGTAAATGCCAATCGCTTGAATCAAAACTGCAAACCCATATAGAACGAAAAATATAGGAAAAAATTTCCAAGTCAAAAAGTACATAAATTAACGTATGAAAAAAAAAGGAATTCCGCAGCATCGAGAAAAGTCTTGAGGATGGTCGAAGCAGAGAAGACGCGGCGGTAAAGGAGTAAGCGTCCACATATTTGTACACGCGTGTATACGAGAATGTATCCAGATACACACGTATACACCTTGGGAGGAGCGAGAGACGAGGGGCCAGGAGGTGGCGAGAGGGCGCCGAGGAGGGAAAGAAGGGGGCGAAGAGACGTCGAGGTCCGTCCGTATCGATCGGGCGTCTGCGGTAGATTGACACGTGTCATGGCCGCCTCGTCCGGAATAAGCGAGAGAGAAGGAAAAGGAACCCGGAGAGAGAGGATATAAAACGATAAAAGGAAAAGGAACGCGAAAAGGAGAGATTTCCCCTGTATACGTGTATGTGGGGGAGTAAAATTTCCCCTCGCGCGTTGTATACCCCTCGCTCTTTTTCTCTTTCTCGCGATTTTACTCGATTGCGCTCTCTCTCGCTTTTTTCTCTCGCGAAATTCTCTCTCTCGTTTTCTCTCACACAATTTTCCTCTTATACCTCTCCCACCCTCTCTCTCGCTCTCTCTCGCTCTCTCCTTGTATCAGACTCTCGAATTTTCCGTCTCTCTCGTCTCTTTCGAATTTACTCCATCATTTTGTCTCTTTCGTTTTCTCTATCACATTTTCCGTCTCTAGTTTCATTCTGTCGGTTCTGACTCCCGTGCTGGCTCTCTCTCTCTCTCTCTCGGTATTCCTCGGCCGCTGCTCACGTCTGGAAGTACACATAGGAGTTTTGTCGGGTAGGAGAGAAGAAAGCGGACGTTTTCGAGATGGCAGAGGAGAGGGAGCGAGAGTAAAAAGGGGTGAAGCGCGAAGGGTGTATGTATTATGTATATATATTTGTATATATCTGTATAGATACGCGCGGGTGGGTGGGAAAAGCGAGCGGTGTTGGTAGAGCTGCGGCGTCAGTACAGTAGCGACAGGAGAGGGTTCGTCCGGGAGGAGAGAGCGCAGGGTTCGCCGGCGAGAGGACATTAAGGTGCGTAATAGCCAGCGGGCCGAGCGCGCACCGCCGCGGCATCGATTAGACAGAGGCTCGCTCACCCTCTCGCCTAGATGCAAGTATTACTTCCCTCCACCTTTTCCTCCCTTCGACATATATATAGACATATACATATACATATATATAATTCATGTATATAACAGCACACGTATATATACAAATATATACATGCACCGTATCATCCCCCTTTTCTCCTCGTCGAGCTTCCTTCCTCGTTTTCTCTCTATCACCTTTTCGTATCCCCGTGCTCGCTTGAAAGACAAACGAGAGAGAAACGAGAGGACAAAACGAGAGAAAGAGAATACCGAGGTAGAAATATCGAGGGAGAAACAAACACAGAAATATCGAGATACAAAGAGAGAAGGATGAGAATTATCGAGAGAGAGAGAGAGAGAGCAACGAGATGTGTATAGGAATACGTTACGAGAGAAATAGAGCGAGATAAACAAACGTATAGGAATATCAAGAGAGAAACGGAGATATAGAGTCAACACGGAGTATACATCGTGTACGGAAAGGATTCACTCTATACTCCCCGGCGAGACCGTTTTTGTCTTCCTCTTCATCCGAGCTACTCATACCCGAAGTCTCGGTAAACGGCAAGTATACGAAAGAGAAGGAGATAAAGGACTCTCCTCCCTCTGGAACGTGCTCTACATACACGTCAGTCTCTCCGTCCTCGTCTCTTGCGCTCTCTCTCTCTCTTTCTCTCTATCCTCTTGTCTTTTCCCTCTCGGTTCTGCTTCTCTCTCTCTCTCTCCTCTCTCTCTCTCTCGCTCTCGCTCACGTTGGTGGGTCTTTCTTGTTTCCCCTCCTCATCCTCAAAACTCTCATCTCCGCACTCGCCCACACAGGCTGACTGGCATTTGTATCGATGCGTTTGCAAAGCCGTATCTCCTTCTATCTCGGATCCGGGGATAAGTGTCCGCGTGTGTGTATTACATGGATTACGGGTAGGAAGGGAGCTTCGGGAGATAGCGAGAATATAGTGTATTTCATTATATTATAGGGTAAATCTATATGTGTATGTGTTTATATAGATATATACATTGTATACGTATTATAGACGTATATGTGGATGTGTATAGGTAGATTTCACCAGAGAGCTACCGCGCTTCTATCCTGTCCATTTACCTTTTACCCCGACTGAACGCAACGTCGTCTAACCTCGTTACTAACATTAACGGATCGGCTCAATATTCACGGGGATTTGCGATCGAGAGTCCACGGACGTTGATGACTTCGTCTCTGAAGAACGGAGCCTTGGTCGTTAATGAGTTTGACACGTTTGCTGAAAGTTTTGGACTCGTGACGTTTCATGAATTGTTTAAGGTTAAAATTGTTTTTGAGAGAAAAAATAAAATTGGGAATAAAAAACGGATCATTCGGATTAAGTCAGTTGAGAATGAGTTTCAGGATAAAATTACATAAGGAAAAAGCTATGGAGCAGAATTATTTTTGAAGATGCTACGTGAATTTTCGAGAGTACTGAGGATGGTAAAAAAATGAGAAATTATTTTTCGTAGAGTTCATTATATCAAAATTATTTCCATATCCACCAAAAAATTACCAAAGGAAATATCAAAAGGACTTCTGAATCTTGACAAAAATTTTTAAATCGCTGCTCATGACAAAAAAAATAGTGCAGAATCGATAATTAGATCGCTAAATATTGAAAAAAAATGATGTAAAATTATTCATATTAAAAATAAATCTTTTACACTGAATTGAAAATAAAGCTAATTTTGTATAACTAAAAATAGTTGAAAAATCGTTAAAAAAATGTCTCCTGTCCAAATTTTAGCGAGAGAAATTTTTTTCTGAACAATCGAAATTTTTCAAAGTCCAAAAGTGAGAGGACGATTATGTGATAGTGGGGGTTATAATGGGGAATAGGAGCAAAGGAAGCCGGCTGGAGGTGTCCTCGATCATCGTGGCCTGGCGGATTAGTGTGACGAGGATGAGATATCCCGCAAGCGTTTCCACATACACTCGTACACCGGAATAAACAGTCATATAGAAATGAGCGCAACCTATCATCGGTTATAGCTATTGCGTGAGAGCACTCGGTGAAGCCCGACGGGCGATCCTCCACGCTAATCCCTTCATAAATATCGTTGACCAGGACAGATGCTCGCACAATGACGATAACTACGAATTTATATACAGGATTCGTAGCGATACGATCCTATTGCTTAATTTCGTTAAATCGTCCTGAAATCGATGAAGATTGGACTCGAGATGAAAAAAAAATATACACAAAGAAAAATAAACGATAAAAAACATGAAAGATAAAAAAGAGAAATGAATAAATGAAGAACGAAATAAATAAAAACATTTTTTATTAAATAAAGTTATGCGAGAATTAAAAAAATGAATGAGAATTAACATTTCAGAGATGCAGTGAAAGAAGAATAAAAAAAAATTGATTGCGGTGAGGAAAATCTTATTTTTTTCTTTCCGGGACGAGTCTCTGTTTTTTTTCCTTCTTCTCTCCACCCCTCATTTTTCGCCTGTCCAGCCTCTTCCCCGTCCGATCCTCGAGAACTTTATTCCGGAAAGGGAGAGAGCTCGCAATCGCGAGTCCTTCACTCACTTTTCTTTTCCTCTTCACCTTTCTCCCCCTGGAAACCCGTCTTTCAATTATTACGAAGGATTAAGACTTGTCGCTCGATCATTGTGCTATTAATCTGACGTTTCCACGTGACAACACCAATCCTGTCTCATTTAATCCTGGATACCTTCGACGAACTAACTGATCTCCAATTTGGCTCTCTCGTTAAAAAACATATTATCCTTATTGTTGTGGAGCTTCTAGATTGGAGTTAACACTTTTTTAATGATTTTTTTTGTGTTTTCCAATTTGTATGACGCTTAAAAAAATTCAAGAAGTTTTTCGAAATTTTATGCTGGATGAGGAAACTTTTTTAAAGAAGATGTTTACACCCTTTGATTTCTCTCGATATATTTTATAGATTATTTTATTAAAATTTATAAGAAATGATTTTATCAATGATTTTTCGATATTAATAATTTTTCTGTAGCCAAGTCAATATAAGAGTTAAAATTTACGAAAAAATACACATAACAAGAAAAAAATATAATGAGAAATAAATATACGTGTCTTTGAATCGATTAATCAATTTTTTCCAAGATCCCAAAATTACGAAACCTTCAAACAATCGTTTCAAATAAAATCCTCAGAAATCCAGGATTACCACGATTGATTAATTAATCCATCTTTTTGGATAAATTCTAATCGCTGCGTAAGAAAGCGTAATGAAAGCAGGTGGCGAATTTTTATTTAATAGAAAATAGAGGACCAATCGAGCGAGACAGAGAAAGAGAGAGAGAGAAGAAATCGCGTGGGGCTTGCGAATGACGAATTAGTCATCAGATCGTCGATCAAAATCGTAGATCGTTCGATCACTCGTTACGCGCTGATACTGGCGCTGTGGCTGGAGGGAGGAAGAGAAATCGGTGAAAAAGGGAAGGAAGGGAAAAGGCACGGTAGCTCACGCAGGAACGATAGAGACGTGCCCGGAGGATGCGGTCCCGTTCAGGTTTCGCGTTGACGTATCGCCGTCCATCGACGCGTTGTTCGTGTCGCCGGCCAATTAACGACTCCGTATTTTCATCTCTCTTTCTCTCCTCTTTTTCCTTCCCCTCTGGCATCCCCTGTCCACGCAAACACAAATATCTGTAAATCCTCGCTTGCCAGAATTGACCGAACACTCGTTATTCGGCCCCCCCTTCCCTTTTTTTCTCTCCTCTCCCTCCCCACGTGTTCACGTCTCGTACAAACATGTACTTTTGTCTCATATACCTCGTTGTGAGGAAAAAATCTCCAACGAGAAATCTGAAAGAAGTGAAAAATAATTTCTTAAGTATTTTTTCTACTAATACTAAATTAAAATATTTTTTTCATACGTTATTCGTTATACATCTATTGACTTGTTAAATATGTAAATATTTTTTTCTGAACAATGGAATAAAATGTCAAAATTTTAAATAAAAATTCGCAATTTTTTTGAAAAATCTAAATTGTTCGCACAGAATGAGTGAAAATTTAATAATTATTTGTGAAAAAAATGATTCGTGATGATAAGATTTTGGATTATATCGAGACGTTCTTCTTCGATACGAACACACAAAAAAATTCAATAAATTCAAAGTCCATCGGTTACGAAAAAGGAGGAGAGAAATACGTTTATTTATCCTTTATTTTTTGGATATTCTTTTTTTGAAGAGAGTGAGGCTGTTTCAGCGTTGACTCGATAACACAGTGGCAAAGTCGACGTTACGGTTTTAATCGAGTCAGGCTGCAATGCCGAAGCGAGATACGGGGCGCGGGCCGTCGGAGGCTCGCGATCTCGCCTGTCTGGCCAGGGGTAGTTCGGAAAGAGAGGAAAGGGCGCGAAGGGGCGCGATACAGAGTCGAGAAGCCGAGAGAGAAGGGTGGTGGGATCGAGGGGAATTTTAAGGGACGAGAGGAGAGGAAGCGCGCGACTGGGAGGCGAAGTGTCGTCGTCCGAATAACGGCCAGGCGGCATCGACCGATCTTCCCTGCCGCGAGCGAACGCTTCAAGCTTTCTCTCCCTCTATTTCCTTCTCTCTTACTCTCTCGCTCTCTTTTCTCTCTCGTATCTCGCTCCCTACGTCGAATCGCGTCCCGAAGACCGCGTCAACTTGTTTCCTTTCTATTCAACGAATATCGAGCTCAATTTGCCTTCTGCTCGTCTTCTTTTCTCGGCGTCTGAGCGAAGAAAATTCGACGATTTTACACATTTTCGACTAATTATTTGACGAATTTCATTAAAGATTCTTAACTGTTTATGAATTTACATTTTGTTTCAAGATTTTTCTTGGTGTATGGATTTTGAATTTAATATGAATTCATACCGCAGTTTTCATCCCCTGATCATTCTTGAGGTTGACATTTTTTAAAAAACCTGAAATTTATGTTTGGATTTTGTAAATTTGATTTGAGTGCTGCTTTCTCTGCATTCTCTACTTTTTCACTTTTTTGAGGGTTGGGATTGAAAGTTTTTCAAAGACTGCGCGAAAGACCCAAGAATCAATCGATTTATTTCCATTGTTCTAAAAATTGCAGCGTTATTTTCAAGATTGAAAAAAATCACCCCTTCGAAAATTAATAAAAAAATTAAATTTACGATTCGAAGATCGTATTAAATTAGAAGTTTCTTGAAAATGATGAATATATTGACTATTTTTGCGTCAAATGAAATATTTGCGATCAAAAGTTTAGGAAATTCAATTTTTATTGGATTTCAACTTATTTGGAGCTATTTTTAATTTTTCCCCAGAATAATGATTTGGTTATTATTCAAACAAAATTTTTAATCGAATATTTCGAAATATGAAAATATTTAGTGACTTATTCAGAAGATTTTTTAACGATATTTTTTAGGGTGTAATTTGATTCGTGTTTCGTAAAAATCTCCAAAACCAATAATAAACACATAACATCGATATTGCAACTATTCCAAAACTCTCCAGTGCTTGAAACTCAAAACATCACAAAAACTAATCAAAAAATTCACCCATTACTATATTTAATTCAAGATTTTCTAAATTCAATATTTGACACTATACCAAGACATTCGCCCCATACGCGATTAGATATAGCCTGAGAAAAAAATTGTAAAAAAATCATTAATTGAAATTCACTGCCAAAAATACATGTTTAGCGATTTTTTCGATTCCATCGAACGTACATTATCCGATATCGATTCACACTTCAATATTTAACCCCATACGAACCAGCGACGACATATTCATTCTCCGAAAGTTCTTGTTGGTTTTTTTATGTTTCTGTGCCATTATCGATATATATTTTTTTATCACGATATTTTTATCACGGTTCAAGGTTGCGATAAAAGTTTTAAACTTCTAGATTATGGTTCGGATCGATCCAACCACTTGAGATCCTGTCGTGTCGTTGCGTTAATTGAATTCGCGTGTTTTCGACGGCGATTCGCATTCGCGGTAAAGGATCGATCCTCTCGGTTTATCGTGTCGAGAGCCAATCGAGCGAAATCTTTTTCGTTTCTTTTCAGCGCGAGAACGAGTCTTGCACGCGCTTATATGCTCCACGCACGAAGGGCACGTGAGACCGTCGAGGAAATAAAAAATGAAAAAAAGATCGAAAAATAAACGTTTTGTCAGCAATTAGTAAGTTGCAGAAGTCCCAATTAAATTCGACTACGAGACTCCCAGACGAGCTGCGAAAAAAAAAATTCTCTTCGTCTTTACCGCATTCATACAAATTACCTTTTACGATTTTGTCCTCGCGATCACACGGTTCTGGGAATAATAACGATACTTTGTCATGCTCGCTTGTCACTGTTCCTCACTGCAACGCATCAATATCAATTTTTTTCGAGCCACAACCACTCAGAATTTTTTCCCAGCTTTTGAAGAATCTTTCAATGAACATAAAGTATTTTTTTTTAATTTTTCAGAAGTCTCGTTTAATTGAAAATTATTTTTGCAATATTAAAATTTTCGTATTTCTGGCAATTTTCATTTTCTTTGTTTTTTTTTTTCAATTTATAATATTTTTCTTCAAGGATGGAAACATACGAAGACGACGATGACACTCATTTCTGCATAAAGTGTCACTTGACCGTGACAGGTCTCGAGAATTACGTGCGACATCGTCAATCAGGATGTCGACCACCAGAGCCGAAGCAGACGGAAGTGAGCGCGGAGCCGCCCTCGACGCCGACGACGGTGACTTACCCCGAAATCTTGAACGCCGATGCGTTTTTCAGTTCCCTGGAGCTCCAGAGTAGCTCAAAAGCACCTTTGAGACCACGGAGTCTCGCAGATCGCGATAGAAAGTCCGGAAGGGCTGAAGAAAAAGTGAAGAAAAAATCGCGAAAGGGCCAAGAGCCGGACGACGGTTTGAAGGAAAAACTTTTGAACATGCCACCGGTCGTCGCCGATCTCGACGATTTTATGGATCATCTAGGAATCCCTTCGCTGGTCGGATTTCCGGATATCGTGACGACGACGAAGTCATCAGTGATTCCGGGAAAATCGGTCTCAACGCCCTCGACGAAGACGAATCGGGACACTCTCTCGTCCTCGCCGGTCGAGAGCATAATCGCGAGTTCCAAAAATTGCGGAGAACGGAAGAGGAACGAGGAGTCACAGCGAATCGAGCAGGACCACGGCGAATGGCTCGACGACGCGATTCTCGTCGACCTGGCGAGCAACGAGAACAAAGTCGATCATCCTGAACTCGTCGCTTACGCGGACTACGATTATCATCAGGACGAGGAGTCCGAGGATAACAGCCCGGACGAAGAAATTGAGGAAAGCGATTCGCATTCCAACGACGACGAAGCCGAGGACCGCGAATTTCGACCGAGACACTCAGGTGGAAAGTGGAAACCCAGCGAACTTCTTCACATCAACGAGGAGGAGGATATCGACGAGGAGGAAAATCAAGAACATAATGTGCACAGTGGAGGAAAGTGGAAACCAGATGGCATTCAGGTAAAATCAGTTTTTTATATGAAATGAAAAAAAGAATACTTTCGATAATTTAAAAAAAATTAATTTAAATCACAGAAAAATATTTATTGATAAATAATATTGATAGTAAAAAAAGAAAAAATTTATATATTTTTTTTATTATGAGTTAAATTGCATAAAATAATTTAAAAATACTTTCTTCTTACTTCGAATTAACTGAAGTTGAAAAATCTTCGGAGTAGTTTGATTCTCTTGAATCCTGTGTAGCTTCTGTCTCGGTTCGTCGTCGTTAATCGTAAAGTCCGGGCACTCTCGCCCGCGTCCTGTAATTAAAGGATCGCGTGACGTTCGGCAGTTGGTGTAACTGGACTAATTGTCATCCTTGGAAAGGGAGGAGCGTACGTGTGTGCACAGAAGCCATCTGATCGATTCGATATACACCGAGAACAAAACGAGATCAAAATTTTCAACCAAAACATTTTCACATGAAATCTTTTCATGAATTAAAAAATTTTTTTTTATTTTATTAAATTAAATATTTTATCTACTTTTGAGTCATGAAAAAGAACTTTATTGATGAAATTCTTCTAGAAAATTTTTACTTTCCCTTGAAGTTAATCTTGGAATTAATTTCAAATGTTTTTCTTTTGTTCTTATTCATTTTTTGCTTGCTTGATTCTCGTTTAGAGAGGAGACGAGTGCGATTTGAAAGAGTCGGGAGTCTCGTCTTTAGGATCTGCCGGAAGAAGCGAGCGACGAGGGCCGACTGGACACACCCGGGGGAAATGGATCCCCGGAGCTCCTGGCGACTTGGGCTCAGGATATTGGTGCGATCCTTGCGGCCGGAAGCTCGCCTCGAGATTGCTTTACAACAGGCACTTGCTTTCGGACCTCCACGCCCGGAGGAGCATCCAGGAAATCGACGGAGACTCCCAATTGCCGCGGAGCGTTGGCCCTCTATTACGGAAGAAACCCGCCAGCAAACGACAGAGAGCACTCGCCGAAATCAAATCGGTAATTCCTTTTTCTACCCTCTGTCTCGGGTGCTCCATTTCTCTCGAGATTTAACCTGATTAATCATTCGAATCCCAATTTTTGTCGATGAGACCTTAAAATTTTGATTTTTATTATTTTATAGAAAAATTTAATATTATCGGTCACTCGATATCTTGATTTTTGATAAAAGTTTCTATTGTTTATTTTTATGCTTATTGAATGATAAAAAAAATTGGCATTGTTAGAAATCCAAGCTCCAAATTCAAGACGAATCTAGCAAAGAGAGTCGAAAAAAGCGCCGCAAGCGCCAGAAGGAAGTTCTGTCGTGCGAAATGTGCCAAGCTCGTGTGCGCCGTCCGCAGATGGGGAAACACCTGCTCTCGCACTACCACTGTCGAGTCGCGGGCACGAATCCCTGCCAGGATCCCGCGGCTCGTCATTTTATATTGGAGAACATGAGCAACGTCGTTCGCCAGTGTCCCTTCCAATGCTCGGTTTGTCGTTTTTACTGCAACACGGAAGACAATTTTTTGGAACACTGGCGGTCGGGGATTCATGTCGAAAAATGTGAAAATGTGAGTTTTAAATCTCGCGTATGTTTATATTTTTGAAGAAATTTCGATTCAGAGGAGTTTGAAAGTTTGCCATCAATTTCAAATTGTAATTTTTATTTAAAATGTTACTGTTTTCTATTTAAATATACTTTTAAGTTTAGCGAAAATATTTTTTAGAGAATGTTCGAAATGATTTTCAGATCGATGGAACTTTCAAGTGCACTTCTTGCGACTTCCGTTCCCATGATAACGACACGATGATTGAGCACCTCTTGAGTCAATCTCACCGTGAAGTCGTTGCAATGGTGAACGGTTCAGTACCGACCGTCGTCGGCAAAAGACGAAACCTTGTTTGCGAGACCTGCAAACAGCGTTTTCGGTACAATTTGCAGCTGAGATTCCACGCAAG
Organism: Cremastinae sp. B BG-2022a; assembly: GCA_030522605.1. Taxonomy (NCBI): domain Eukaryota; kingdom Metazoa; phylum Arthropoda; class Insecta; order Hymenoptera; family Ichneumonidae; species Cremastinae sp. B BG-2022a. The sequence continues at coordinate 56,673 of JAPYYX010000159.1, forward strand.
AAGAAGCGGACACAATGGGAATTTAACATCGAGCGACGAATATCAGAGTCGAATCGTTTGCTCTGAATGCTCGCAGGTTGTGAGATCACTCGTCGCTCTCCAAAGACACAAACTCTCGTGTCACAAGAGAGAAAAGAATTCCAAGGATGATGAAAAAATCGTTAGATCGACGACTCCGTATTTTTGTTCGTTTTGTAGTGAGAATTTCGAGAGCGCGAGAGACGCTGTCCTTCATAGACGAACTTCTAGTCACAAGGAAAACGTCAGAGCACAAAAATCGAGAGAAAATTTGGGACCGGTAGATCGGGAGTGTCCATATTGTGGACAGAAGCAAGATAATCTTACCGAACATAAGGCGCATCTGCTGAGAGAGCATCCTGAATTGTGTCACAGGTGAAGATAATATTGCACGTGACATTCAAATTTTACTGTCAAAATTATTTTCAAAAAAATTTTTCGAAAACCTGAAAAGTTTCTAAAATTTTTATCGCAGTATGGTAACAAAAAACATGGCGATCAAAAGATTTGATATGCTTTGTTTCAATGCTCCCAGATGTCCTCGTTGCGGCCTGACGTTCGCTCTGCCTCAAGACGTCACAAGGCATACTCGTGATGTCGACTGTACAAAACAGAACCCCGATTATATCGAATCGGCAGTTCACTCCGGAGAATGGAAATGTTCGGATTGTCCTTTTGAAACGGACTCTCGAGCTGAATTTCTATTCCACAACGCCTTGCATGGAGGGATTGTGGAAATCGATGGAGAAGCGAGTTCCAGTAAGGCGACGCCAAGATACAAATGCCCGATTTGTGATAAATTATTCCGAAAGGTGACCTTGAGGAATCATCTGCGAAATCATACGGGAGAACGTCCTTTTCGATGCACCAAATGTCATCAATCGTTTTCCCGTCGTTCGAATCTCAACATTCATCGGAAAAATTGTTCCGGATCAACTTCGTGGCGAAATGAGGACTCGGGCTCACGACGTCGAAGTCACGCTTGTTCAGAGTGCAACGCGGCGTTCTACACGAAGTGAGTAAAATTTCATTCAACTTTTTCAAGGTCTCGAATTCGTCCTTGGTGACCTCAGGCTTGACCTTGAGCGTTGACGAGGTCCGGCTGTTGCGTAGAGAGCTCTGGGGAATTCGACAGTTACGAGCACTAAAACGAGTAGAAAGAGATAAAAGTGAGACTACGCTAGTCAGAAAAAAAAATCAAGAAAGTACAAGGGAAACACAAGGAGCTCAGTTAAAAGTTCATTTTTTCGTTATAAATGAAGTTTCTTATTTTTTAACGGATTTTATATATCATCTGGCAGGATGTACAATTTATTATTTAATACTTATTGAGGAATGTGAAAAAAATAATTAAAATCAAAATGCAAATTAAAATTTAAACTAAAGAAAAAATTTTAAATTCCATTCTTATAAAATATTACGATACATATTGAAGAATATTCAAAAGGCAACAATTAAAAATAAAATACAATTAAAATATAGAAAAATACAATAAAAATATACGATCCCAAGTTTGACTAAAAAAAATCAATGAATTATTGACATGTTTTGAATTCAATATACATCGGTGAATATGGAAAAGAATAACAATTAATTACGAGGCACAATTAAAATAAACAATAAAAAAATATTGAATTAACCATAGCGATGGAGAAAGTGAAGAAAGAGGAGGAAAAAAACGAGGCGCACGCGCTCTGTTCGAGCCGGAGGCCTCGTATTAACATCTCATAGCGGCCTTGTAAGCCCCCGGGTCATTTTAGTATTTAACGGGCCTGCATTATGGCTCTACAGCTATTTTATGTATAGTTATAGCGCGAGGTTATAGGACAGCGCTATCCTCGCCCGGACGAGAGCTTGCGTCGCCTCGGGCTCCGTAATAACATCGTAACATAGTCCTTGTAACACAGAGGACCAGGAGAAGCCGCTCTTTGTGTTGAACGGCTACCAGCGAACGAACCTACCGATCGTTTCCTCGCTTTTTTATTTCTCGGCGCCCCCTCTCGTCCCCCTCCTGTACCCAAGCCCGTCGGACACTCAACGGCGGCGTTGAAGCCACGCTATAAAGTAAACGTTAACACTTTCATCTTCTTTGCCAAATGCTTCCAACAGCCTCCAATAACCTCTCGCTTATCCAATTGATGCGTCTACGGCCTCGCGAATTTTCAAGCTCGATTAATGTCAAATGATCCCCGTAAATTCTTTTTTACCTCAATAAAAAAAATTTTTACGGTAATTAAGAAAGTTTTCCCACGATTGTGAAAGAAAAGAATTAAAGAAAAATAATTCGAAAAAAAAGGATCCGAGATCGTGAGTTCGAGGACTCTTATCCTGACTGTACGAGAATTCGATTCCGAGAATATGCGAAGGTTTTCACCTTCTCGGTTACTCGAGGCTGCTACTTTTTTCCCTTCTTTCTCGTACAGGTTCTTTACTCGACGAGGTACGGCGATCTTTTGTCCAGTTTTTTTTTAACTTGAACTGAATAATTTTGATGTCTGACTCTCAACAGGTTTTCAGATGATACAAAAATAATACGATAGTTTGTTATAGAATTTAATTCTATCCTAGTGAAAAGAGTGGCGCAAAATCGAAGAACAAGTCCGGCAAAATGAGCGATATGATCGGGAACGAAAAAGAGGAAGTCTCCAGTAGGGGTTCGCCTTCTCTCGGTCGGATTCTCTCTTCCTCTCCTTCTCCGCTGTCTCGTTGTAGTACGCGCGTTCCCTGAGGTATTTACATATATGGACCGTGGCGGCGATGGCGGTGGCGGCATCGTCCCCGCGTATCTTTTATCTTTCGTCGCCAGTAATGGCGCTTGTCCTTCTCTTTCTTCTCTGGCGGTATCCTCGCTCCTCTGCCTCCGGTAGAATGTGCACCGAGCTCCAGGTAAATATACAACGGCTCCCGGCGTCTACCGCGCGAGATAGAGGGTGGACGCGGGGTGAGATAGTAGGCGTGACCCTTCCCTTCGCGACTTCGGTACGTCCTCGGACGTTACAGTCATTGGCTACTCTACCTTCGAAAATCATTAATGCAATAATGTCTCGAGATAAGAGAGCTTCCAAGCCTTCTGCAAACTACCCTTGTCATTTTCGAGCAAGCTAAAAATTTTGGAGATCCATCACGTTTTATCTTGCATTAATACGAAACACATTTCGCTTGAATTTTTCAAATTTAGGTCATATTTCGATAGCTGTATCTTTCTCAAAAATTGTCCGACGAAAAAAGCTCAAATACCATTTGAAAACTAGTGTATTACACTGTAAAAATACCTGGTTAAAAATTTTTTACAAATTTTTTTCAAAAAAGTTATAGTGGGCCGTACAAAAAAAGTCAAAAAATCGAAAAAAGAAAATTATTGAAAATTCAGTTTTTTCAATACCCGCATTTAATTTTTTTCAACAAAACATCCAAATGGATTTTACAGTGAATGTATTCAGTTCATATGTACAATATCATTCGGAAATAAGCTCCTCGTGACTTTTTTGACAGTACTATCAGCTTCTGGAGCTCGAGTCTCAATTCTTGAGTGAAACGAGGAGTGTACGGTCGAGTATTACAGGAAAGTCGGATGCTCATTGTTAGGTAGCGGGTGTAGGTTTGCGGTACGAGGACCGGTATGCCACGGGTTATGGGCGCGCGGTAAGCTCGTACGCGCGGAGACAGTTTAGTGGTGAACGCCCCCAGCGGGGTGCGCGCGGGCTCGCCCGACGCGAGAGTCCAGTTGTCGCGTGAAATATTGCGATTCATAAAATAAAACAGGCCTCTGCGGTCGTGGAACGCGCAGATATAGCTCTCCGACCCGGCTCTTGTGCTAACCATCCGATCCTCCGTTCCACGGGAGGCCAGCAGCGATCGTTCTCTCATCCTCCGCTCTTCATCCTCACCTTCTCGCGTTATCCTCCTCTTTTTTTCATTCCTCCTTCCTCTTTTCTTTTTATCCCCCATTATTCCTCTCTTCTCGCAAACACACACACAGACATACACACATTCTCTCAGCCCCGAAGCAGAAAGAACTCCGCTATGCGCTTTTCTCTCCCTCTCGACGTATTTTCACTTCTTCCTCCCCCCCGCCTACCGCCCCGAAACAACCCTCGACCTCGTTCTCTCTCTTTTTCTCTTCGTGTACATACCACGATGTACCAGACTCGAATTCTAGGCTCTCGTGCCTCAAAAGTGCACTCTTCCTCGAGTTCATACGCCTGAAACGTCGCCAAACCACAGACATCGCCCGACGTGACGGACCTCTGAATTCTTTTTTTTTTCCTCTTTCCTTTTTTCTCCTCCACCACAACTACTCGACTCTTTTACTTTGTCTCTTCTCTTTTATTTTTCTTTTTATACTCCTGAAGTATTCGGAACTAAGCGATGACTCGTTTCACAATTGTCATTGCGGCTACGCAGCTTCTCATGAATTTTACTCGGAACAGAAATATCTTCAGACATGATGATATTCCCAACTTTTTATGATACTTCGGAACGAAAACGAGAAAATATAAGAATATCTTGAGATACGATGATAATTCGAAAAATGTCAAAGTAAAGCTCATTTTTAAGAACATAGAGTAAATATTCCAGACGTATATTCCATCCATTTTTGTTTCCGGCAAGACGACTGATCCCTATGACTGGGAGCGTGACGCAAAGATCTCCCAAGCCTGGTAGGATTATGTTTCCCCGTAGCCGTTATTCCGGAGTAAGGAAAATTAGCTACGGACATGTTTATTGCAAATGAATCCTAGTAGTCCAGGCGTTGATGCGGTGGTTCTCACTTCTGCTTTTACGGCTGATACGACGGGAATGAGTAAGTCGCGGAGAAACGCGAAGGGGTTCTCCCTCGAAGGGAGAGACGTCCGTGTATATACTTTGCATAGCGGAGGGTATCTCGAGAATTTCGGTCTGCCAAAAGCCCTCTGGCGCAATTAAGCTCACGTTATAATATCGTTGTTTATTTCAAACCTCCATCTAGAGAAAACCGAGCGTGTCTCATCTCTCTCTCTTTCTCGGAGCTTCATCCGCTCTCTTTCTTCATTCTTCTCCCTGATAGAGCACACACCGGGTGAGAAACGTGTACGAGGACCGAACGAAAACCTTCCATGCGGAGTCCCAATCTTCCTGACGCTGCAGCGTCAAAACGAAAAAAATTAAAACATTTTACTCGTGTCTCCACATACGTCTGCCTAGAAAAAAAATTGTATTAATAGAAAGAACTTGTTCGCCACGTTTTTTCGTAACGAGGAAGTTGCCACGAGTAATGAGAAAAATCAGCGTGTCGGGCTTTCATTATTATCCGTAATAAGGAGAACGAGGTGGACAGAATTCGGCGTTTGTTTGCCGAAGGAAAATGTAGAAAAGGAGGGGCGGCGCGATGCCGACTTTGATTGGACTCGGTTAATTCGGACTGGTACGTACGTAGTCACGTATCACGTTAACTAAACGAGACTGGTGTTTCTGAGCTGAGCTTGCACGTGGCCTCAGCAAACAGAGAGCATACCCCTCCACCTACTACCCTACGGCTGAATGTACGGAGGTAATAGTTGATGCTCAAGCGCTTTCGTGACTCCGCTTTCATCCTTGTAAGGCAAACGTTCACCTAGGAACGAGAGACACACCCGGGCCCTAAATATAACTGTGTACAATCTTTGTACGGGGATATGGATTAACATGGCGCATACGACTACTCATTCCCGGATACCCGGTCACGCGCCGGGACACGAAATCGCTCGATCTCAAATTGTTCCGATCCTTTCGATATTTTCAATTGAAAATACAAAATATCGAGACATCTCACGTTTTATTATAAATATTATAAGCTGTACGGTACACCGTACAAAATTCGGCGTACTTTACGGCTCATGATTTATTACGCCGATCGTACTGTACATTATGCTCTCATGTTTTACGTTCCTATAAATAAAGAATAAAGAACTTTGAAAAAAAATGCGAGAATATTTTTTGATGATGTATTCTGAAAAAAACGATAATTGATTCCCGGATTCGCGTGTCATTAAATTCTTAGGGACGTAGATAAAAGTTACGGCGACGATTTTCCTCGGTCCGCGTGATGAAATAGTCGATACAGGCTCGAGTATATGAAGGAGAAAGAGAGAGAAGGCTGTGACGAGTGAATTTGTGATAATGAAGTCGGTGAATCACGGGAGTTAGAGCGGCGTATGGTACAAGCGATAAATACGTACGGCGGTGACGTGAGATGAGGTCGCCTGGACGATTCGCTGCTGCCCGTTGGATAAAGCGAGTTTCGAAATTGACGATAAGAGTCATGAATCGCGTTGGGGCCTATTGGCCTCGGCGAGGCGTAGAATTTAATGGAGCCGCAATCTCTCTCGGGCCGGGATCGCGAGCATGTAAGCATCAGAAGAACGAAGGGAAGGTAGCGAAGAGAGCGAAGATGAGAAAATAGAAGTACAGGTGCAACCTGCACACAGGGAACGAATAAAATGGATGGAATAAGCGGATGGACAGGGAGAAGAAACGATGGAGAAGGAGCGAAGAGCGAAGTAGAAGAAGAAGAAGAAGAGTAGAAGAAGAAGAAGAAGACTGCTCTGGCCGGTGGGATTGAGTTATGACAGCGTTTGCTCCAGGGGGCCGAGCCCCGGCGAGGCGGATATTTCTCTTCTCATTCTTTATTTCTTCTCTTGCCCATTCCCCACCTATATCTTTTCCCTTTCCATCGTGTCTCTCATCTCGAACTGCATCGTATGAGCGTGGATCAGAGAGGAGAGAGAAAAAGACGGTAAAAGAGAAGAGAACGTCGGCCATGCATCAACTTCGGCTTAGAGTTTGGTCCAGCCTCTTCGGGGCCAAGTCTCTTTTATCTCCCTTTATTTTTCCCTCCATCTCTCTCTCTCTCTCTTTCTCTTCTGTTCCTTCAGCGTACACTATCCACTCCACCTCTGATTCCTCGTTCCTTTTTCTATCTAAAAAAGCGTGTGTGCGCGTTGATGCACGGCCACGTAGCTGAAGACGCCTCGGACAGGAATCGCGGCCGTGATCGAGTCGCGTCTCGAGTGTAAAAAAGGCCTCGGAGGATAGAAAGGGACCGAGGGGGGTAGAAAGAGGAATGATGAAGTGGAAAAGAGAAGAGTTCGATTCGGATCCCACCTTTGAGCCGAATCGACGATTCCACCCACTCGGGGCTCGATTTATATAGGCGCGTTCTGGACTCCGAATCGTTGGATTAACATTAGCTGCTCATCCAGCGCCTCTTCAACGCCTCCCACCACGCATCGCTCGCCCAACAAGAGAACGTCTCGCGCTGCGTCTTCTCCTTTCTCTTGGATCCTTTCCCGAGCCCTCTCCGTCTTCCTCTCCAATCCAGATAAATAATCTGGACGAGCCTCTTCGTTAATTGCTCCGAGCCCGCGGTTGACACCCCGAAGGCCTTGACCTTCGACGAGCCAAGAATCTCTCTCTCTCTCTCTCACTCTCTTTCACTCTTTTATTTCTCACATTTTTTTCTCTTTCTCTCGAGCTCGGTTCATCGTACCTACCGCATGATGAGTATACGCTGCCTCCGAGCAAAGCACACTATATTCCTCAAGAATAATATATCTGTGAGAATAAATCGGGATATGACGCCGCTGACGGCCGGAATTCCCTCTGACGCCAGACCAATATCTCATCGCAATTCCATTGCAAAAACGAATGATACGGGAGCTTATTTATCGCTGTGAAACACGCAACAATAGCCTCTCGTTCCCTCATTCTCCCCCCCCCCCCCCGCGCGCTCTCTGTCTCTTAATTCTCGTGAGGATGTCATTCCTGAAAAATTTCGAGCATCGCGTCCTTTTTCTTGAAAGAATGCCTCCACGATTATCCTCAGGCTCGACTTTTATCTCTCAATGTCTCGAGAATTCTTAATAAGAAGAATTCTTCTTCTTCTTCTTCTCCAATCTACATTTCTCTTTAAGCGACGATCCCAGAAAATCGTCAATCGGATATTGATTTTATGAAATAAATATCCCAATCCGATTAATTATGGATCGAGCAAACACGATCATGCAAATTCATCAAATTCGTGGAATCCGATATGGACGGGAGTGCGCGTACTTGGTTGCTTTTTTCTGTGAATAATCTCAGAAACGAGAGAGATACATCGCTGACATACCGGAGAACTCTCGCGTGACGTGTATAGAATTTCATATCAAGTGAGGTCGAAACCGTAAAGATTTACGAGTATTATTTATTACCGCTCGGCGGATGTGTGAGCGCGTTCGTACAAAAATCTATGGACTCACACACGGGGCCCCTATAATGAAGGACTCGGTTCGATGTCTGTCGTACGAACCGCAACAGTATATCTGAGAGATTTATTCGCATTAATGTGGTGAAATATTCATATAAGCTCAAACTGCTTCTCGACGTATGCGCGCTTATACACACGATTTTTTCTCAACTTTTTATAATACGCGTATACCGGCCGCTTCTATAAATTGAATATCCATTCGCTCGGCGGAGTTAACGCTCTTCTATGGATCTCTCGAATATTTATACGCCGGATCATCGAAATAAGAAAAATCAGGGATCAAGAGGCCAATCGGAGAGCAAAGAGACGCGTGTAGGCCGATAGATCGAGGCGAAATAAATTTTGTATGTTGGAAAAAAGAAGAATCGGAAGACGAGTCGGAAGAAGGATGGAAAAAAATCAAGAGAGGATCGAGGCGAAATAAATTTTGTGAGAAAGAAAAAAAAGAGAGAATTGGAGGAGTTGGGAAAAGGATGAAAAAAAAGTATAGAGAGAGAGAGAGAGAGAGAGAGAAAATAAGACGCGAAGAGGAAGAGAGAGAGAGAGAAGAAATGAGGGAACGGGAAGAAGAAAGAGAGGTATTCAACGAAAATTAGAATGGAGCAACATCGATATCCAGTAAAGTCCGCGCTCTTTGGAGATCGGGGGGGAGATTCATCTTCGAACGGTTCACTTGGCGGATACAACCGAATTCGAGTGTGTGCAAGTATTTGTTGTATGGTGAAGTATATTTATAGATGTGTACGGAGCACGACCGACAGCCAGGCCGAAGGAAGGACCGGTCGACCGGCCATAAATACCTCAATGCGTTCAGCCAATTAAAACAAATCATTTTAATGCGCAACCTTTTTAATTAATGCTCGCGCTCGCTTCCATCGCGAAGCTCTCGCGCGGCGTACAAGATCCTTCTGCTCTTTACAACGTCGGGGGAACGGCAATGGAGGCGACGACGGAGAAGGAATAAGAGTGAAAGAGAGAAGCTTTTCGATGCTTCACTCCTTTCATTCCCATCCTTTTAATCCTCATCCCAGCAGCAAACATCTCGACCCGGCTACGAGAGGAATATAAGGGACCCGATAGATTCCTCGCGATGAGAGGAGAGCTCGAATTTATATCATACTACCCTGTCTTATTTTAAGCTTGCTCCATCCTTCTTTCTTGACTTTCCTTTCCATCGCATTTCTATCCCTACCTGAGAATCCTACCCCTTCGATTTTCACTAACAAATCATTTTTATCTCTTCTGCTTTATCTTTATCGAAGATGTCATTTTTTGATGTTTATATTTTTTTTCGTATGTACGGCTTTCGGGTTTAACAACATAAACTACAATGTTCTGTTTATCGATTATTCTAAATCGTTTTGATCTTCTTCATTGGGACTAAAAATTGTTCCCATTTTGTAAGCTAGGAATAAGGAAAAAGTGTTCTTGCTTTCAATGACGCATTTTATAACGTCACTATTATTGACAGTGGGGGTGATTGCTTTTTAGACCGTTTTCACACCTGCTCAAATGTCGATAGGAATCCACGGTATTATCAAATCTTATCTTCTAACCGTATAAAACAGAAACTTCAATAAGCGTTTGGTTGGTATATCAATTTATGTATCTCGTATACAGCACATTATAGAGATATCATTGAGAAATATATTTGTTCGTCTTGAGGAAAATGTCTTTTAACAATAAATTCATGAAAAAACATATTGAACGAATGTATCATAATTTATTTATGTTCAATAATTTAATATTGCGATCGAAATCTGTACAAAAGTGCAAGGATGAGGGTTAAACAAAAAAAATTTGCAGATTTAAATTTTTTTCGATATTTTATAATCACAATAACGATTATTCATTCGCAGTTATTTGCAAACTTAACAATTTGTGGAAACACTTTTTTATTTGTCGATTGAATAAATATCATCTAGTATTAAAAGTAATTGAACTTTTTTGAACATTACTGGTTTTTTCAATATAATTTTTATTAAAGTACGTTTTAAAAAATGTCAATTGTTCGAAAAGTCAAAATTTTGAAGCTCATTATTAGAACTTATTCTAAAGGCCGGATTGGGTAACCCCAATCTTCCTTAACCATGTCGGCCAGTTTCTCGCCGATCATATAAGTAGGTATGTTGATATGCCCACTCGGAATTTCAGGCATAATAGAGGCATCCGCAACTCTCAGATTCTGAACTCCAATCACCTAAACAAATAAACCATGAGATACAATTTTAATAAAATCGATTTCGAGGTTCGTGATGCATGAAATGGCTGGTTTTTTCATTCGAGACAGAGAAGCGAGCAAACAAGGAAATTTTTGCTCTATTTAGAGTTTAGATACATTTTGTTAAGTTTAAATTTTCTGTATTTATCATTGTACAGCCCATGCATATTCAAATTTCACTAATTTTTCCAAAATATCAAAATCTCTCACACGACGAAACGAAAAAAGGAAATTTGATTGATTTTCATCTATTCCGAAACTCACCTTCAATCTTGGATTTACAACTGCCGTTGGATCACTTTCGGCACCCATTTTGCAAGTCCCCGAGTAATGATAAATATTCATGGTTAAAGTCCTTAAAGCGCAATCCCAATATTTGTCAGAGTCGAATGTGTATTTTTCACACCCTCTGATAGGTGTCGTGTGCAATTTTGATCCATAGCTTCGCATCGATTTCGTATTACCGACTTTAATGGCATATCTTATTCCTTTTATGAGTAATCTGACGTCGTCTGGATGACTCATGTAATTTGGAATTATTTTTGGATGAACTCCTGGATCAACCTCTCGGAGAAGAATTTTCCCTCTACTCTTAGGTCGAAGCAACATTGGAAAAATTGTCCACGAGAATGTCGTGTTGATGTTGGAAAAGGACTTACTCCAAAACTCGGGATCGAGACCGAGATTTCTTTCGAAAATTGACGCTGTCCCGATTGAAGCGCTGACGAAAAGTAATTCGATGTTCGGATAATCTTTTGAATCATCCGGATTGTCAACATCGATGAACGCAATGCCCTCCACTCCACCTGGAATCGTCAAAGGTCCTTTTTTGTCCAGCATGAAATCCCTAATGTACGAATTCAGCGGATTCAACATTTCATCGATTGCAATTCCTACAGGTTGCTCCAATGTGAATACCAATCCGCCAAACGCTATGTGATCTTGAAGATTTTCACCGACTGGAGAATCTTTTATAACGCGTATACCCATTTCTTCCAAATGCGTTTTAGGCCCTATACCTGAAGTCATCAATATTTGAGGTGAATTTATTGTTCCGGCACTTATTATGACTTCCTTTCTAACCTGGACTTGAAGTACTTCTCCGTTCTTCAGAAATTCTACTCCAGTAGCTTGCTTTTTTTCTTCGTCCATGACTACTTTTGTAACATGGCATCGCTTTGCAATGAACAAATTTTTCCGACGGCCTGCACTTTTGATATAAGCCTTATTGCTGCTGAATCTAGTTCCATTCCTCGTAGTTGTCTGAATAAAGGAAAATCCAGCTTGCTGCTTGCCATTGTAATCGACTTCATTCCAGCCTAATTCCAAACCAGCTTGAACGAATGCCGTAGCGATAGGGCTGCGAAAAGGAACGTATTCTGTGCGTACGGGTCCATTGATATTGTGAAATTCTGAGTCGTTTTGATACGCATTGATCCCTATAGATTCCAATTTTTTGAAGTAGGGCAAAACCTCATTCCAAGACCAACCAGAACTTCCCATCTCCGACCATCGATCGTAATCTTTTTTATTTCCTCTGGTCGCGATCATGTAATTGAGGACACTACTGCCACCCATGACCCGACCTCGTGGCCACTGGCACTGCCGATTGTTCATACCCAAGCAGTAAGAATTTGAAGATTCGGTTTTGTATTGCCAATTCAAATCAGGGTTGAACTGAAGCAAGTTCGCGGCTAACGGAATATCCATGTAGTCATATTCGTCTCCTCCTGCTTCGATCAGGAGCACCGAAACTTCAGGAATCTCACTTAGCCGCGCAGCGATCGTTGCACCAGCGGTTCCAGCTCCAACGACGATGAAATCGAAACTGGACCCGGATTCAATTTTCGAATTCACTGAATCTGAAAATCTCAGCCCTTCCCACACCCAGTTTAGTGTTCCGGTTATAGTATCACCAACATTACGTAGAGAGTCGAAAAATCCTTGATTCTGGCCGTAAAGGTTTTGCTTTTCGCTGAAAGTAGAGGGCCGAATGCCATTACAGTTCACTGTTCTAATTGCAACATTGAAGACCAGGAACAAATAGAGTAATTGAACAAAATTCCCCGAAAACGACCTCATCCTGATACTTGTTAGCAGTTCCATTTCAAAAATGTTCTGTTATACAGCTGACATAAAGATTTCTTGCGGCACTATATTTATACCGGCATCTCTCTCTCTCTCTCTCTATTACTCCAATTTTTCTTCAATTTTTTCCGCCTTTTTATCTATCTCTGCCGTGCGGTATATTGTTTGTATTTGTTCTTAGATAAGGAAATTTTTATACTTCAATATCAATAATTAATTCTGACTAAATAACTCCCCACGCTTAAAAGAATGGAAACGTAAAATGTTCGGTCGTTATGTAACTAAGAGGAAAAAAATCGTCTTTGTCAGCACGTGTAATGTCATTTTGGGAGTGGAACTCCAAATGTAGAATAGCATAAAATTAAGAAAACGACGTGACTATGTTTTTTGAAAATTTTACATGGTAAAGTGTGATAAGCCTTGAATGAATTTGACATTTTTTCGTATTATTGCCACGCCCACGCAGTCCTCACGATATTATCGCTTATCAAAAAGTTTATTTTCACACCAAAGTTTCTCAGCTGATTCTTAAGACCAATTTTTTCCTCGCTTGTGCGCAAATACTCAGTACTCCGCACAGTTATCAAACAATTTTTCCGCCTTTCAAAGTTTCACGTAAGAATTTTCCCTACCTATCGCTGAGTATTTCTCCTGAAAATCTTTAGCATGTAATCCTGAAAATTTTCCAACATGAGAAGTAAGTAGTGAAAAGCATTGCTAACTCTCACTCAGGAAAATGATACTGAAGACAAGTTACGCGACATGTTCTTGTCCCAAGTCTCTACCGAGACTCTTGATTGAAGAGACTTGATAGGAAGCCCTGTCGGGCCCTCGCATGAGACTAGAGTGCACGTATGGCAAACGAGGGAGATCGGGAAGAGAAGAGGTCGAGCAGAAGGGGAAGAGTTGGGTCGGCTTCGTCGAAAAGGGCCCAAAGAAAGGGACAAATAAGTCCCCGCGAGCCCGTGAAAGAGCTATATACCCGCCATTTGAATTATGGGCATTCTTTCTCGTGTTCTGAAAATCCGTGTGATACACGCTACCCCGATTGAATTTATAGCCTCCTCTGCCTCTTCTTCCTCGCCCGAAGAATTCTTGACGAATATGCGCACAAGCTTGAATCTCTAAAATCACATTTTTCCAATTCTCGACGTCTATCGAATTTTCGAGTGAAAGGAAATTGTTCGTTGTCTAATCTGCGGGGACACTATTTTTCAGACACGTATTAAAAAAGAAACTCAATTTCTTGTGACTACAAAATATGGGGCTCATTATCTCATTCGCTACTGACCGTACTTCCTTCTTTCTATTTCCAGTACAACAGGATGACTTTGTTTCAAGGAGTACAAAAATAAATATTTTATCTGTCTCAGAGAGCGACTACGTTAGAACATTTTAAACGAGCGGAAAGAGATATGGAATTTTTTTTATTTTTTTTTTAATTTCCGTAACTCAATTAATTCGTAGCCATATATTATAATATGATTTCGAGATTGTTACTTAAACATTTTTACTATAAATAAATGAATACTAAATTGTTATTATAAATAATTTGTCGAAAATCTTTCTCGATTCATCCGCAGTATTATTTTTCAAAAAATATTTAATTGGAAAATTATCATTCATAAATTTTCTACGGATTTTAATTCTACAATATTTCAATTATTGACAAGACTTCGGGGAAAAGTGAAAAATCCATGTTTCACGGATATCCTGTGGCTCCTGATATCCATAGAAAAAAGATAGTACCGTGCACTGTCCGTTTATCGCGTATCGTTTCGACGCACGCTTGAGACAGAATGATCCTCGTTAATTTTTCAGAATGTCAGTCGTCATTCGTCAACCGACCGAACAAAACATAACCAAGAAGTTTCATTAAATTTCTCATTTTTAAAATTATTTGCATTCTTTTCTTTTATTTAACTTCAAAAACCTAAAAGAAAGAATTGCATTGCCCATAAAAAATGTTGGTAAAAAATCTATGCGTAATGTTCGTGATTTTGGCCCTTCAGGGCGGAAACAGAGTCCTCAGTGACGATCGATCCATCTGTTATCGTAACAAAAAGTACTAAATTAATGATTTTAATTTTTTTTGTAATGATTGACAACTATTATCACTCGAGACAATAATAAAATCTGATTTAATGGATAGGGTTACAGGAACTGTGTATGTGAGTTACATTGAGACCTACAAAAAACGCGTAATGGGAATTTTTTGGAAAAGAGCTACAATGATAAATTACAGGGTTCAGGTAAGGGAGTTTCATTGCTTTTTATATTTTTTAATGTTTGTACGAGTAATTGTTTTTTATTATTAATGAACAATATTTTATGTTTCGAAATGATTAAATTTAGAGACAATACATAATTATCCAACTACCTCGATTTTTAAAATTGTTTAAGCAAGTGTCTAAATAATTTTGTTTTTGCGATTTTTGGAACGTGTTTAGGAAGTAACTCATTACATCCAAGTCGAAGAGTGCTGTTGGGGATATTCTCGACTTGGAAACAGCGAACCGATTCAGTGTCTGCCGTTCTGCGTGGATCACTGCCGTAACGGAAAATGCGTCGCGCCGAATCAGTGCGAGTGCTTACCTGGCTATGAAAAACTTCCAGAAAATCCATACAACGTTTGTTCACCAAAATGCGTTCCAGAATGCATAAACGCAGATTGCACTGCGCCGAATATCTGTCATTGTCACGACGGCTATTTAAAACATGAAAATTTGGACATTTGTTCACCAGCTTGCTTTCCTGTATGTGGTGATCATGCTCAGTGTGTATCACCGAACAAATGCAGTTGTGAACCTGGCTATGAGGAAATCTTAAATCATTCCTGGTCGATGTTTCACGATGGATTGACTCCTACGAATTTCCATTGTCAGCCTTATTGCAATGAGCCTTGTTTGATGAATTCCAAGTGTATGCAACCGAATACTTGCGAATGCGATCCGGGTTATTCGAGCATGCTTTCGACATCACAGATTTGTTACGCTGATTGTAATCCGCCGTGTAAAAATTCCTATTGCACTGAACCTGGAAAATGTGAATGCTTTTCCGGTTATGGGAAAAATGAGAGTTCATCGAACGTTTGCTCGCCGATTTGCAATCCACCGTGTGAAAATTCTCTTTGCATCGAACCAGAAAAATGTGAATGCTTTCCTGATTATGAAAAAAAAGAATATTCACCGAACGTGTGCTCACCGATTTGCTATCCACCGTGTGAAAATTCATACTGTGCTGAACCTGGAAAATGTGAATGCTTTTCCGGTTACGGGAAAAATGACAATTCATCACACGTTTGCTCGCCGATTTGTGATCCACAGTGTAAAAATTCATACTGTGCTGAACCGGGAAATTGTGAATGTTTTTCCGGTTATGAGAAAAATGAAAATTCATCTAATATTTGTTCGCCGATTTGCCATCTACCCTGTGAAAATTCGTACTGTTCTGAACCTGGAAAATGTGAATGTTTTTCCGGATATGTGAAAAATGAAAATTCTTCGAACGTTTGCTCGCCGATTTGCGATCCACCATGTGAAAATTCATATTGTTCGGAACCTGGAAAATGTGAATGTTTTTTCGGTTATGAGAGCAATGAAAATTCAACTCACTTTTGTTCACCGGCTTGCGATCCACCATGTGAAAATTCACACTGTACTAAACCTGGAAAATGTGAATGTTTTTCCGGTTATGAAAATAATGAAAATTCATCGAACGTTTGCTTGCCGATTTGCGATCCACCATGTGAAAATTCATACTGTACTGAACCTGGAAAATGTGAATGTTTTTCCGGTTATGAGAAAAATGATAATTCATCGAACATTTGTTCGCCGATTTGTGATCCGTCATGTGAAAATTCAAACTGTTCTGCACCTGGAATATGTGAATGTTTTTCCGACTATGAGAAAAATGACAATTCGTCAACCATTTGTTTGCCAATTTGCGATCCACCATGCGTAAATTCGAATTGTACCGAACCTGGAAAATGTGAATGCTTTCTTGGTTTTGAGAAAAATGAAAATTCATCGAACGTTTGTTCGAACGAATCTCAGCAAAATATCCCCAATGATATCGGAGCTTCGAAACACAACTGTGAGGGGACGAATTGCGACGAAAGTTTTTGCACCTTGACTTTTACGCTTCAAAATGACACGAGCAGTGGACTTAAATTTGTTTTGAGGTCGGTAATATCCTGATAATTACAATATTCAGTTAAAAAAATTAAAATCCACTGAAAAATTATTTTTTAGCCTTCTTACGAATGACTTCACTGAAACGATGACTGAATCCGATGAAACCGAATGGAAATCTCAGGCTTGTCCGGAAAAATGTAAAATCCACATTTCTGACGCAACGTCAAGTGGAAATTCCAGCGAATTGATTGTACGGTGTCAACGATTAATTCCTTCGAATGCTACCAGTCATTTCAATACCACTGAAACTTACTCATGGACTGATGAACAGAATGAAACTATCATCTGCCTTATCAGAGCGAGTATGGCATTTTTTCAATTTTTTATCAATTACAATTCTTTTCTCTGTTATTTATTAAAAACATTCACTACATTGCAATTTAATGTAAAATTTTCTTTAACTTTTGCAATTTGCAGAAGACGTATGCAGTACTTCGAATATGCTTTTTTTGATGATCGGTATTATTCTTGCGATAGTGACTTCCGTTTGCGTATTGATTTTCATTGTAATTCGTCGAAAACGGAAATTGCCAGCCGATCGTGGTTAGTTACTGAAAATAATTGTGGAAAAAATTTGTACATTTTTCATTCAAAGAATAACTTTTTCTTACCATTTCCCAGGAGTTTCGATGACAAACAGTATTATGACCGAATGGGCAAATGAGCAGGAATCTACGTATCACCCAACGTTCGAGACTACGACACAATAAAAAAATTATTAAATAAAAAATATAAGCATGCTCTTTTGTTGTGTTGAATTACATTGAAATAAATATATAAATTGTTGTAAACTTAACTATATTAAAATAAATTGTTAATCATATTAAATTTCGTGAATAAAATAAAGAATGTGATTCCCACTTTTGATGCAAGATTTTTAGTGTACTTTGAAAAAAAATTGATTTCTCTTTTTATTTATTAAATTTTCAGACATTCTCTGAAGCAGCACACGATGCGTCACGCTGGTAAAAATTACAAATGTGGACTTCCGGGCTGTCCAACCGTTCTACGAACTGAAAATGAGCTGAAGAACCATCGACTCTTGGTCCACGAGACCTCGAGTTTGGAAAGAAATTTCCGATGCTCCGAATGTCCTTACGCGGCGAAAACAAAAACGCAGTTAAGAAGGTGATTACATTTAGTTTTAGTACTATTAAATTTAATAATTATTTGAACCCCAAAATAATCTGATAATAAATTATAAATTGTATGGATTTTCAGACATCAAACCAGACACGAAAATCCTACGAGCGAAGAGATTTCGAATCGATTGACCTGCCCGTACTCGCACTGCAATTTTTTGACGAAAATCGCATCGCATCTGAGACGACACATTCGTCTTCACACTGGAACGAAGCCTTACAAGTGCCGTCATTGCTCCTACTCGAGTAACAATTTGGTAAGATGATTTTAAAATTATACTATCAATTTCTATTTTCTAATCTCTATAATTTCGCTCCACTATTCAATTAATTTTTTTTCATCAAAATTCACACTGAATTTATAACTAAAAATATTTTGCGTGTAATACATTGAAAAGAGTTGAAATCGATGAAAGTACATTTTTTTGTCTCGATTGTTTCGCGTATTTTCCAATTTATCCAGTCTCTTTGTCGAGCTGAGGGGTAAAATAATCTGGCGCACGAAGTGAGAGCCACTGAAATGAGTTTATGTCGCTATCAAAGAGACACGGAGAGACTCACGTATGCGAGTTGCATCCCAAGCTTCAAAGGACATTAGCATACCCGGCGAGAGGAGAGAGACGGACGAAGGGGAGATGGACGGAAGGAGAAAAAGAGAGAGAGAGAGTATGACTGGACGTGCGTGTGTGGGCATCCAGTGAGCACAATTAACTCGTTATCTTATCGCGGTGGCGGCGGCGCGGTCCAAACATTAAGGTGTACCTTGCTTAATTTACGCCACGATGTCGCGTAGAAGAGGGGGACGAAGAAAAAACATTTTATATATATCGGAAAAAAAGGAAGAAAAGGGGGAAAAAAATAAGAAAAATATTCAGACTCTCTCATCTCGAGTCTCGCACCCATCACACCTGCTCACCGTATTAACTCTCGTTGCCGAATGTCATTGCGATTATTTCGGGCCTCGCCGTCTCTTGATTGGCCCGCAGCTAACTTTATGCGAGAAGTGACGCTTTAAACAAGTCGAAATATCCTCGGAGAATTGAAATTTACTTCCTTTATTATTATGAAAATTCGAGGTGGAAGAAAACGTGAAAGAATCCTTTCAAAAATAATGCAATCTTTTTCTTCAGTTTATCTCGTATTTTTCATTCAAAAGTTTTGAATTTTTCGCGATCAAGAAAATATTTTTTATATCGAGATAATGAATACAAAAATTTACATCACGAGATACGACAGGTCGATCTTAAATATTAAAAATTTTGCAACCGTGCTAATTATTGCTGAAAAACCAAATAATGGAGAAAAAGTTTTTCTCGATATTTGACCCTTTAAAATTGTAACCCCTGTAATAGATTTTTTTAAAATCGACGCGGAAATATTTTATAATCATTTTAGCAAACTCTTTTATTTCAAACGATTCGCATAAAATTCTTTTTTGTAACATTTTTCTTATCCGCGTTCTTCTCCTGGCTGTCTCGTTTATGATTTAGGAGCGAGCGTTACACGGCCGTTCTCCCTTACTCAGCTTCCCTTCGCTCCTTCTATTCTTTCTCTTACCTTCCTTATAAATACATGCGCGGCCGGGTAACACTACTGGTCAGCGAGTACACAAGCGACCACGTACGAATTTATACGAGAATTTAATGCCAGCTCGGAATATTTGACTGCTGAACCCAGCAACTTGCTTTTTTTATTTATTTATATTTTATTCTTTTTTATTATTATTATTTTTGTTCTTTTTCGAGGCATGAGTCCCTCAAGATTGAATATTCCGGGCACTTTGGCTCTCGTTCGCCGTCTTTACCTTTTTTTTCGTATTTCTTTCTCGTCTTTCGTTTTTTTTTCTTTTTAATCCGTTTATCTTATTCATGTAAGTACACGAAAACTCTTGGGATCCGTCTCTCATCCTCGCGGAATTACCCTCCTGGATCTAATGAACTCATTCCCTTTCCTTTTCCCTTATCATAATACCGGAGGATTCTGCACAACGCTTCTTATACACTGTTTCGTTACGATCCACACTTCTCGCCTTCCAAAAGCTCTGCACTTGTACGTGTGCGAGTAGACGACCACCAAGGCAACTTCCACTAACCAACAACCGTCTCGAAATTTCCATTTTCAGTTTTTTTTGCAGGATTCTCCAGAAACGCGATGCTTTAAATTCTTTCATAAATATCTGCAATTTTGACATAAATACTTTTTATTTGAGAAAAAAATTGGTTTATTTTTCCTGAAGTTTGCTCAATTTTTTTATTGCGTTACGGAATTCTCAATTGTTCGTTTATGTAAAAGAATTGTTTAAAAAATTATTTAGAATTTGATAAAAGTATTGCATAATTTCCATTAGCTAACCACCATCATTAAGTTCTTATTTAAAGTGTTTTATAAGATTTTTCAAAAATAAAAAGCTCTGAATTAATTCTTAAAAATTTCAAAACATTAATAATTTTTTGAAATTTTTATTTCAGAGAAAAATGTTTTCGCTTTTACGAAAATTGGAGCAATTTTCAATCATGAATATGAAATTTTTAATTTTTCGTTCGTATGGAAAAATTATCTATCTCTGTAACCTAATTTTGTACTTGTAATTTCTCTTAAAAATGTCTTCTTTTATTTTTATAGGAAAATCTCCGAAAACACGTACTCTTGACGAGTTTACATCCGGGCAAAGCTATCTACGAGTGCGATGTCTGTCGACGGGATGAATTTCCTGAGGTTTACTCGACCAACTTCGCGAAAGAACTTCGAGCTCACCTGCTCGAGGAACATCCTCGCGATTTTCCGAGACCGAGCGACGCGACCGATCACGTGGCCAAGTTCTTCGAGGTGGAGGAAGAATCAGTCGAAAATCCAAACGAAAGCTCATAAAAAATGTTATTTTAATTTTTGATTGATTTTAGTTCAATTTTTATTTTCTGTTTTTTCATTCTTTACTCTTCTTTACTCAAAATATCCAAAACAATAAGTTTTCAAATAATTTTCTACCAAACGAAACATAAAAAAACTTACAAGAATTCAATCTCGTCTCATTTTTGTACATTTCTTGTTACTTCTTAATTTTGTTCTTCATTCACCAAATTGTTCAGTTCATCTTTTTTTTCGAATTTCAATGTCGGATTTTTTAAATCGAATTTTAGCTCGTACCTATTAGAGAATGGTTTTCCCGAGAATCCATTACAGTTTCGACGTACGGAGGTCCGTGGACGCGTGATAAAGGGAACGAAGGGAAAAAGAGTGTTCCGGGTTGATTTTAGCTGAGAATAAAAGGGGCGAGGGTCGGTAGCTTTGGGAGAGGACCATGTCCGGCAGGAAGTACTTAAAGTGATGTACGCTTTTGGTACAAGTCGTACGTACTTGCGAGGCACGTACCGGCCGCCTTAGCTCTTTTATGCCACGTACACAACGTGAAAATACTTTGGAATAGGCGCTTAGCGTACTCGCGCTCGCCCCGGCATCCGACTGAATCAATTCGGAGATAACTTCATTCGGGCATGATTAAAACATATCGAGTAATATGCTTAAATAACCGTTACCGAACACCGATTCTCTATTCCGCCTGTGTCCTGGGAAGCGCTATTCTTTGAAAAATAGTGTCACTGATTTTTCACAAATCCTCATACATTTTCAGCTGCATTTCTGATTTTTTACCCCTCAGCGATCTTGTATAGAACTTGCTAAAATCACGGTAAACATATGAATATGCATTAAAATTTTATAATTATTTATTTTATAACTTTTCAATAATTTTTCACCTGTTATAAAATTTAAATATTGTATAGAAAAATAATTTTTTTTTTCCATAAAAAAAATTTTGTTGTTCTATATTGAAAAAAATATGAATTTCAAGTATGCAGGAATGAAATTAATAAATAATGTGTACAAAGTATAATAAATTGAAGAGTTGATTGGAGAAAAAAGTTGAAAAGCAACTGAAAAATAAATATTGGTGAACAATGACGAAGGAATGAGAAGAAATTTTTGACCTTGACGGTTGTGCGCGGAAGGCGGGAATATTCGCGAGAGGAAGGATCTGCGAGCGAGCAAGGTCTTCGCTGCCATATCGAGAAGCGCGTGGAGCCATTCGCGTGCTCTTTATACTCTCTTTCTCTCGTCGTGATAGGTGTCGTAAGGTATGCGACGTCCTCGTGGACAGGACACGGGAGGAAGGATGGGAGCAAAAAGAAGAGGAGGATGAAAAATAAATGAAAAATGAAGAAAAAAAAGGACGGAGGGAGGAAAAAAACAATGTTTTCACTCGCTCGTTCTCCCTATTTCTTCTCCTGCATCCTGAAAGATTCAAGAGAGCAATAGAGGTGGAGAACGACATAGAGAACGAAACGAGAGAGAGCGAGAGACGAGGAATGAGCAAAAAGAGAGAGAATAAGAAGAAAAGAGAAAGAATGAGAGAAAGAGAAGCGAGCCCACGGCATCGAACGTCGCGAGTGTGAAGGATAATTTATCGACTAATTAACGAGGATGTCCTTCATTACGAGTCGAGCAGGAGTCGCGTTCGCTCCTTTGCAGCTCTTTCCTTTTTTTATTTATTTTTTTTTCTTTTCTCTCGCTCCAACTCTCTACGAACTATTTTGGCATCTCTCTCTCTCTCTTTCTCTCTGACTTTGCTTCTTCTTCTTGTTCTTCTTCTTCTTCTTTTTCCCCCTGCTAGTTGTGTGTCCGTCGAGACGCGCTTTCGAGCACACTCGCATTATTTGGCGCCCGAATATTTACGACCCCGTTCGATCCCGGCTTCGCTCTTCTTCCACACGCCGTGTCCACGATCCCGGACTAACAGCCGAAAGATATACCCGGTAGACTCTCCGCAGAAATCACGTTTTTAGAC
This sequence comes from Cremastinae sp. B BG-2022a, assembly GCA_030522605.1. Classification (NCBI taxonomy): domain Eukaryota; kingdom Metazoa; phylum Arthropoda; class Insecta; order Hymenoptera; family Ichneumonidae; species Cremastinae sp. B BG-2022a. The sequence continues at coordinate 79,444 of JAPYYX010000159.1, forward strand.
TCCCGGTAAGTTTTCCGTCTCTCTTCCTCTCTCGCCTTTTTTCTTTCCTTCCTTTCGCCCGAGACGCTGCTGAGCGTTCACCAAAACCCATAATGATGTGTTCCGATCTTACGGAGATTTCTGGACTCTCGCTGCTCGGAAATTTACTTCCCAAAAGGGCCGTGCCCGACCGAAAATCGACGGGGACGATTCTCGAGAATATTTATTTTTGAAAAGTCGACCTCGACCCGGTCTGACGAATTGCTATTTCTTTTTCGATAAATCTCACTCTTAAAATATTTGGACTTTGTATTCACCTTTATATTAACATTATACAATTTTTATTTATTTTTTCCTCACGTAAGCTCAATAATATTTTATTCTTGCTAATTTTTTTAATTTTCTCGACACTTCCGTTTTCACTTTCAGCGGACATAAATTGAAATTCTTTCCAAAAAATAATTGTCCCCATATCAAATTACATTTAATTATTTTTTTCAAATGAGAAACAAATTATTTAAATATTTTCTCATTTTTAACGTCCATCGCAAGGCTTTTCTATTTTCATGAGAAAATAAGAATTCCTAAAAAATTCTTACCCAAAGAAGTGATCTCCATTTTGTATTTTCAAAATTTTTATTCAAGTGGAAAATTTTTGTTTTTCTTTTCTGCTGATTTTTACCATCCTTCGCACTTCTTTCCGTTCCTCTTCATCGTTAATTCCGGCCTGGCCTATCCATGATTTTCAACGAGAGAAAATAAGAGTCCTTTCCAGAAGAGAATTACCTCGTAAGAAATGACGCCGTGAGCGGCGATAGGTGCGAGCATTCGTTGATCCGGAGCTTCCGGTGGCGTTCTGTGGTAGCGTCTTAATGAAGATATAACGAGAGGGTTGCCGCAGGGTTTGCCGGGTCTCGCGTCGACACACCGACACCCTCGTTTCATTCCTCGACATTTCTACCATCCCCACTTTCCCTTTCCCCTTTTTTTCGTCTCCGCAGGTCAGCCCTCTCCTTCAGAGCCTCTTCTCCTCGTCCATCGTGGCGCCCTTTCCCCGCCTGCACTTTCGGCGCGAAGCCTGGTTTATCGGGCTGGCGCCTATGCCGATTCCCGAGAGGCTTCCTGAGCCTCCGCGCTCACCGGACAACGAACATACCTTACAATTTGACGTTCAGGACTCTTTACTGCAAAGAAAATCCTCCGCGAGGTAGAAAAATCTCGAATAGTTCGTCGAATGTTATTTAAGGGATGAGACTCAAGGAGTCTGAAAAAAATGTACAATTTTTTTCAAGATTTCCGTCCATTCCGAGATCAAAAGATCCATTTTTGAATAAGATAAATCAAATTTATTACCATTTTCGGAGTTAGTTAAAAAAATTTGTGAATAACAATATTTAAATTAGGAATATCAATAATAGTGTAATCTTCGAGAACATAAATCTAATTTTTTACCATTTTTTGGTCCAGGTAAAAGAATAAGTTTGTGATTTGGGAATTTCAATAAAAGTGTAAATTTTCAAACTCGTTTGTCAATGACGTATTTCAAAAGAGGTAGGAAACATATGAGATGAGAAATGTTGATCATCAAATGTGCGTGGCTTGCGTGTCGTCGAAAACGCGGTCTTGGAATCCACGTGGATTTCACGCGGCGAGGAATCAGCGGGACGAAAGTAGAACAGCGGTGCCTCCTGCGGACAACTCGCTGTCTTTCACGCTGGACCATTAAGGCCCGGAATAAAAGGATCGGCTTTCATTCCGTCTTCATTATTGGATCTTGTTCGCGGTCGTCGTCGGACAAATCGACTCGACCTTGGACCCGTCACTTTGAGAAACGATCTCTTTCCAGGCTCGTTACTTCAAAACTCTAATGGTGAGAGTCATTAGCTGCCATCTTGGAGTTCCAATATTTTCCAATCCGCTGCGACCACTCCTCCGATGTTCGACGGGAGCCGCCATTTTGAATAGAATGAACCAAAATGGCCTTTTTAAAGAAGAATTCTAACGAAGTAACCATCAATTTAAGTAAAAAATAATAAAAAAGATCGATACGATAAAAGAAAATCAAGAAAAAGACGAAATATGCGAAATTTCCACCATTTTGAAGTCAACGTAACAAAATGGCCGCTATTCAGTTTTTCGAACTTTATCGACTCTAAACATTTTCTCAGACTCCGATACGAGTTTTCTTTGTGTAATTACTTCTCAGGATGATTTTGTGATGAAACAAACATGACTGCCACTTCTCATATTGCACAGCACCTGCGAATTGAATGAAAGAGGTCACGTGATGAAGAATCTATTATACATACGAGTACACCTTGCTTATGCTGATTCAAGCATGCTAATCGAGGAATCGCAATATCTTTTCGCGTATACACACCAGGCAAACGACTCCAATTGCGCCAAGAAGTTTCACTTCCTTCCCATAAATCCACGCAGCCCGTTTCGAATAATGCAGTAATGGCGGTTTTAACACCGAGCGCGCTTTATCATTATCTCCGGCTCAACATTCGTCGGTGCTCACCGAGCGAGTCGTCGTTCAATTTCAATTAAAAACAATATTGTAATTCAGAAAACGTTAATGCCTCGTTTTTTCACCCTCCACCGAGGTTCCGGCTCTAAAAAATAATCGCCGTGGTTAATGCACACGAGGATTGTATCAATTTAATGAGGTGAAAGGTCTTCGTATAAGGACCATATTTTTCATTTCGAAATTCTATATTGAAATAATAAAATTTAAATATGAGGTTCTGATTTTCATAATTACGTTAAAAAATTGTAGATTGAGCGCGATTCAGCCATCTTTGCTCCGCGACTAACAGATTTTAAATTTTCTCGCCAAGGATCGAGCCTCGCCAGGTGAAAATGTTTCATCTGCCGGAATAAATCGGAGCAAGCCTTTCCCTCGCGAACAATGAGAGAACAAGGCAATATTATCCTTCGGGGAAGTGAAATAATAAAAAAGGAGAATCGGCAATGCGAGAAAAAAAAACTGATTCGCCCTTGGGGGAGAGAGATGGAAGCAAAGCGAGAAACTCGAGGAAGCTTTTCGGGGCCTCGCTTTCTTGCCAATTAATTTCGGTGTATCCATATCCCGAAGGAAACGTTATCTCGAGCGAATAGTATAATACAAGCCAGGAAAGATAGTGATAAAGAAATGGGGGGAGGGGCAGAGGGAGGAGGCTGGCGAATGGGCGAAGAAAAGAGCGAGAATGAGGGAATTCTGGCGCTATTGCTGAAGGGAATATAGACGGAGATGAGAGAAGGAAAATTTGAGAAGAAGAGGCCAAGTGACTGTTTATTTATGTACAGGCTGTCCCAGAAATCTCCACCGATAACAGCAGAAACAGATTCGCAATTAAATTCCGAGTCGAAAAGTCTTTGAGCGTTTTTCGATCCGACCAACCATTGAGGAGTTATCGTCGAATAAGTGCTGGCCAACCAACGTGCGCCACGTGGCAGAAGATCACGTGACTCGCGCTTTGATTGGCCAATTTTTGACGCGCGATAACTCCTCACCCGTGCGTCGTATCGAAAAGTGCGTCAGGACTTTTCGCTTCGAATTCTCGTGCAGAATACGTTCTTTCGGGTCTAGACATCGAGTTCTGGAACGCCCTGTAGAGAAAGAGAGAAGAGGGGGGGAAAGAGTTTGGCGGGCTTCGGGGATTGATGGCCACCACCTTTAATGCCGTTTGTATGTAGCGGCGCGCGTAAGCGCCTCGCCTTACAGTAATTAGCTCAACAAACGCGCCACCCTGTCCCATCAATTGCTACCCTACGCTCTTTCTCCAAGCTCGCTTTCTTACCAGCTTCGCTTTGCTGCTTCTCTCTTTCTCTTCCTCCTTCTCACGCGTTTCTTCTTCTTTCGCCGTATCCTGAATTAAACATTCGATGCCTCCTGTCTCCGCATTGCTGGGAATGTAAATACATAAATACACTCAACGGATACCTGGATCTAGAGAGAGAGAGAGGGAGAAATTGGGTACGTGTGAAATATTCTGCGCTTTTTCTTGGAGAACTCGAGGGATAGATAGTGACGAAAAAGCTTCAGGAATTTTTTTCGATAAGACATGAACCATTTATGTTAATTAATTATATTTTTGTAATTAAGCTACGTTTAGACAATACTTTTAAAACAAAAATATATGAAGATATTTCAATTTGGATCATTCATAGCGAATATTTTAATGAATTTTTATCATCAAACTGAATTTCCTTAAACTTTGAAAATTTGTTCAACTATACAGAATTATTTGATGCTCCGTCCAGAATAAACATTTTCAAAGCAATTTTTTTGATCCACGAAATTTTCCCACGTGAAGGAAAATTTTTTTTCTGCAGGGAGAAAGGTGTGAACGCGGATTTTGTGCCGCATTGGTCGTAGCGCAAGGCGAGTCTGCGAATATTATAATCCACGTTCGCCAGGGGTTCGTCGTTTCGTTTTCCTTTCTATGCAATATCCTTACAGCGAATCCACACGGCAGAATGTACTCAAGGAAAAGTATGTGTTATTTCGCAGGAATTAAATAACGCTGGGGCCTCTGTGGAACGCGAGGAATCGCATAGCTATACACGCGACGGGTCGTGTCTGCGACGCCACGCGGTGCTACGGAACTTGTATTCATTTTTTCTTTCTCTCTCTCTCTCTTTCTCCCTCTTTATCCTCATCCCCTAATTTACATTCGTTTCCTCTCCCTTTTGTTCTCGTTTCTGAGTGTCGAATTTGCTTTTTTCTTACCACGATTTTTTTCACCTGGAAGAAACTTACGATCGAAAAACAAAATTCTCACAAAATATAATTATTTGTTAATACACAAAAAAATCCTCATATTATTTGAAAATAATTCCTAAAAATTTTAACTCCTGAAAAATTCTGCAAAAATGTGAAACCTTTTAAATAAAAAAAAATTGCGATTTTAAATAATAAATTGACACAAATTCCATTTTAACGAAACTCCTCATTTTGACAAATCAAAATTGACTCGTAATTAATGAATTATATATCATGAGTAAAATTGGTACCTCGGATAATTCTTGGACGTTAGTTTCTAAGTAATGAGCCAGAATGTTCGATTTTCACGAATTATTGGGATTGTGAAGGGAATATGCATCGAATGAGTTCTTCACGGGTGCGTGCTCGCTCGCGGCGTGGTTCGCGCGAAAGAGCGTGCCAGCACGTATTATATCCTGGCTGTCGTGGTCTGGGCATCTCTTTCGCGTTGGCACGGTACAATTGAAACGAGAATCCTTCTCGTCTCTTCCTTTCCCTTTTTTCGTTCTCTCTTTTCCCGCTTTCTCTCTCTTGTGTCCACCTCTCGTCCGTGCTCATATTGCGTTTCCTCATATTTACGATTGAAACAAATCAAACGTTATCAAGGATTCCAGGCCGGCGATAAAGAACGCAGAAGGGGGGCTGGCATTCGCGAAGGATTCCCCGTAGCGGACGTCATCATTCGGAAAATCTTCTCCTTGGAGTTCTTATTCCCCATTCCCGTACCGTCTCGAGGGTCCACGCTGTGCCGGGAATAAGAATTGCCGCTCTCGCGATCATTTCCACTCAGAATCCGATCTCGCTCATCAGTCCGATCGACGAAAAATTCTCGACCCACGAGCTATCAATAATGAAATATTTTATCGCTATATTTATCGGGGTATGCGTTTGCAAATAAAAAATAAATTCTACTTGGTGGAGTGTATTATTTTCTCCATATCGCTGACTTTATGAACAATAAACAACTGAAATTGCTTAATTACGTTTAATGAATTTTTTCTTCATACCAGACGATCCAGAGGCTGAGTACTGAGGTTTTTTCTTATTGGGTTGATTTATTAAAATGAAATTATTAAAAAATTAATATAAAAAATTAAAGGTAGTCTCATTGGGTAATTAAAATCACCTCGTCCTGAACCAAAATCAACGTCTCGGAAAAACGATGACAAAATTACCAAGCTCGCGTGTCACGAATCAAATGAATGTCAATATTAATTAACGATTGATCGATGATTTTATAAATAATAAATCTTCTTGAAACATGAAATTAAAAATGTGACATACATGTTCACCTTCTTTCAAAATAAAAAAGATTACTCTTAATTCTTTAATGTTTTCAGTCCAGATTTCTGCCCTCGTCCATTGAACGACGAGTTATTTTTAAAGTTTTTTCCATCGCATGACGAGGCAAATGAAAAACGAGAATTGATGAGCGAGAATCTCGTCACTGGAACGGTAACACGTACCCGGAGAGTAAGAGAAACGTTTAATAAACATGGTGAGTTATAACAGTTCGTGCTTACGTTCAACTAATTGCCTTTTTCAATGGTATTTACGGCAAAGCACGGTGATTAATGGGCGGAACTCGATGGACTCCGAGAGATTTCAGATAATTCTATTCGCCTCGCGAAGGAGAAATATAGTTATAGGGCGAGAACGTTTGCGACGAGGAGAGAGCGAGAGGCGAGGAGACGACGAAGAAAATCGAGAGAAGGGAGAAAGAGAGAATGAGTAAGAAATACGCGCGCGAGGGAGGAAGAGACTCCGGGATGAGAGGCAAAAGGGCGAGTCGAAGAAACGAGTCTCGTTCTCGTGGCAAACGAGAGAAGAAGGAATCCCCGAATCGCCGGGACTCCCGCGTCCCCTTATAAATCCATCTTTTTTGTTGCCTGGCTGCCCCGAAGTCTTCGCCAGGCGAGAGCGTCGGGATCCTTCGTCCTGGAGTGATTTAGGGGCATCGTTGCGTGTATCACGCCGGTATACGCGCGACCACCTTCTTCTTTCCTCCCTTTCGTCTTCCCTATTTTTTTCTTTTTTGTTTTCCGTTTTTTTTTCTTCACTCTCGCGCTCTTTTCCTCCACGCGCTGCGCCATCCCCACGGTGCAGCGAGAGGTATATTTTCTCGCTTTGCACCTTCTGTACAGCCTCTCATCTGATGCTCCTCTCTTGACACACAGCATCCGACTAACCGTGCGCTATGCCCGCCTTATTTATTCTCGTGTTCTTACCCTTCACCCGTCATGAATCCTATCTCGCCGTTAATCGCTCTCCCTCATTTTTATTCTCGACGCGAGTCCTCATTTTGTCGATATCGAGTCAATACTCGCTCGGAGGCTTCGATTGAAATTATGGGCAGGAAATTTTTTTTTAGGGGAAAAACAATTATTGGAAATCTGAGTATTGCGTATTTTTTAGATTTTTTTATGAGTTATTGTTTTTTAAAATTGCATCCTGAATCTTGATATCGTGGTATTTGTTTGAAGGTTTTAATTTAGAGCACAAAATTGTCCAGAAAGTTAAAAAAAATATTTTTTCAAGATCTCTCAATTATTCACATTTTTCTGAACTTCGATCAATTTCCCTACGGAAATTGTAATAATACATAGTCGAACCGATTATAAATATATTTTTAATTCCTCTAAAAAATTTCTATAAATATTTTTCAACAGATGTTTCGAAATATTTCTATTAGATCTTTAATTCCTTATTATATCAAAAAAAAAGTAATTCAATGCCAAGATTTTCGCCCACGAATCACTTATCCCAAGCCAAACGTCTCTTGAAAACTTTCCTTAAACTTTTTGCCAACAATTGAATATTGCGGAACGATCGTTGCGGAGCAAAAACTTTTGGAATGTAACACTCTTAAAGTAGGGAAGATAATAATGAGAGGCTTTGAGTTTAACGAAGAGGACAAGAGAGAAAGAGCGCGAGAGAGAGATCGAGTGAGAGCAAGCTTTGGCCATTTTAGCCAGGGACGAGAGCGGCGTGGATGAAGTTCTAGCCGCGTCGAGGCCGCGGGAGCGCGCGTATGGGCTCGTATACATGTATGCATAGGTATTGTACGTTTATGCGAAAGTCCCCATATAGCTGCAGGATGGCTCGGAGAGTCTTTGGGACGGTATCGCGAAACAGAAGATCTCGTTCGGAGCTTGCGTATATACATTAAAGAGACAAAGAGGGGGAGTCGGAAGGGAGGGAGCTCGAAGGGAGGACCTCCTTCTCCGGGGCGATAAAGAGCTGGATATCCTCCGAGAAGCGAGTTCCCGTGCGACTCGTTGACCGAGATCGAACAGATTCCCGAAGGCTCTCTCCCGCGCGCTCGTCTTTTCTCCTCCCTCGATATTCTATCTCCCTCTTTCTCTCTCTTCTTATATATTTATATCATCCTCTCTCTCTGTCTCTCTCTCTCTCTCTCTTTTGTCTCTCTACTCCTTTTTCTCTTCGCATATTCCGGGCGACGATGCCGAAGATCCTCCTCGAGGTGAAGCTGCGGTGGAGAACGATCGTTGCCCCAGCTACCGCGCGCAATTCTTGCTGATTGAAGAAGCTCTGGGCCCTTTCTCTCTGTTTTATTTTCTATTTTTTTTAAAATCTTTTTTTGTTTCGGGTCTCTTTTTTTATCTCTTTGTCCATTTTTTCTGTAAAAAAATGTATTTTCTTCTTCTATTTTTCTTCTCTTTCTTTCTCTTGTCCGCACTCTCGTTGTCTCTCTCACTTTCTCCGTATTTTCTTCTTGTTCTTTTCTTCACTTGAAGTTTTTTATCTCTACTTTTTGTCTTTGTTTCTCTCTCTCTCTCTCTCTCTCTCTCTCTCTTGAGTATATATAACCCTACATAATGTATGCACGCTTCGATTCCGAGGGACGATTCAAAGTGCGATACCTTTCCTCTCATTCTTCTCCCTCTTCCCCGTGTGACGATCCTCCCTTTCTCGGTATTGTTACTTTTTTCCCTCCCGTACCCTTTTTACTCTTGCGCTCGCTCTCCCTCTTCTTCCTGTCTTCCAACTATTTAGACTTTGTTCTTCGCTCCCTCGGACCAAATTTCACACAACTCTTTCTCCCCCGGATCGACGTTCCTCGCGATATAAGAACGAGCCCTCGCGGTCTCGCGGAGAGAACGAGAATTTCTTCGCCCCCTGCGAAATTCTCGATAAAATCGCGCGCTAAATTCTGCAGCGATTTCGCTTTCTTGACTCGTGTCCAGGAGAAAAACGCGTCGATGATTATCGGTTAGGAGCAAAATCATCATTATTTTTTGTAAACAATTGAAAAATGCATGTAAAAAATGTTTTCTCGCTTTTATTTGCGGACGACAATTTTCTTTGCAGTAACGTGACGAATTATAAAATTTTTTCTTGCATAAATAAAATTTTTAAAAATACCCTAAAACGATTCTGCAAAAATACAGAAAGTATAAAGAGAATCATGACGTAATGATAATTAATTTTTCTACTTTTTACAAATTAATCAACCTTGAAGAAGTTAATTCAACGAGTTACAATTTCTTGATATTGCTCTCACGGTGATTGAAGATTCTTGTTAATTATTTTTTAATCAATCATTAATATCGAATTAACCATAAAAATAATCACGTTCTTTTTCTAAAAGCAGCTTAACTTGTAAGCTTGGTTGTACCGACAACATTTCATACCGAATAAAAAAAATTTGGATTGATTTATCATTTTTTTTCACAAAGTTGTACTTCTCGTTCCGGAACGAATCGAGCGTGGAAAAGTCCATCGAAAATATCTCGATTTTCTATTCACCATGGAAAAAGTCCTCTTCCTTTCCCGGCGTGAAAAAAAAGAGGGAAAAGAAGAGAGAGCACACGCCCCATTAACATGGGCAGTCATTATAATGTGTACCTGGTAATAGGCCATTATGGGCGAGTACATAAACTTTCGATATCATCGTGTGCTCGAGTGGAAAACGCTCCTTTCTCTATAAATACGCGACGCGGGATACTTATTACAGGTATACCGAGGTTACGTGCATTATGCCCTGCGTTTTAACGCGAAGAGGCCTGAGTTATCCGGAGTTCGTGTGCATTACTTAAAAAATAGACAAAAATAAATTTAAAAAAAAAAAAAGGAAAATAATAAAAATCGGCTTCCGCGGGAGTTTAAACCTGCGACGACGTTCCTCGGACGGATCTCGAAGCCCCGAGGATAGCCGCGAAAATAGACGCGAGATATTCCTCATTCTCCCTTTCCGGAAAATATCGTCCGAGAAACACGCGATGTAACCCAGAAGTGAAAAAAATTCGAAAAAATTGATAAAAATTTACGATCCGCGAGATCGGGGCTCGCAGACTCGCGGAAACGTGTTTAATCCATCCTCTCGCTCTCGTCCTTTTTTTCTCGCGATTACGATAATATGATTTACCATTATCTATTTAATCTTCGCCATTGGAAATTATGAACATCCGACTCGTTACTTATCTCGCTCTCTCGACGTTCGAGCACGCACGGTAGTTCCTCCATGACCTTGAACTCAACGAGATACGAATCTGATTTACGGGCTTGCATATTTTTAAAAAAGCGGAAAGGAAAATCATTGCATTGATGTTTTTATTTATCATTAAGTTTTAGCTGGAAAAATCCAACATTTTTTTTAACGATATTATTTATGTAAGTTTTTATAAGCGTTCATGTGAACATTTTCTCACTGAATCAATTAAGAATGGAAAAAAAAATTGTATTTTGAAAATATAATTCATAATAATTAATTCAAGAGCAAACGTCAAAGTGACATTTGCGCGAACTGTCAAAATGACATTCCCACATTCGGTGAATCCATACGAGAATTTCCGACCGTTCGACATTCCGTTTCCGGAACTTTTGATAATTAGGTAGTGACAAAACGTTTCCGCCCGTAGTAGAATTGCGGGATCGAGGAACGCACGTAGTCGACGAATATAAAGTGTCGAACAAAGTTTTATCCGCGATTTTGTCAAAGGACGGGCGAGAATGGAGAGAGAGAGAGAGAGAAGCTCGTCAGCGCGAGGACGTGAAATGAGAGAGAGAGATTGTTTTCCCAAAAATATCCGCTGGACGCTTCCTCCTCCGCGATTCCAACGCGAACGAGAGCCATTGAAAAGCGACAGCTCGTTTTAATTAGACTTCGCCCACTCCACTGTAGAATGCTATCAAATTGCGGAAGAGGTTCTTTGTACTTTGATACACGCAAAATAAAAATAAAAAAAATGTTAACTACACGAAAGTTACTGAAAATAAAAAAAAATGTTAACTATAAAAATAGTATAAAAAATAAAATAAATCATAGTATTCTATAAATCAATAATATATTTACAATGTTTTAAATATACGAGAAAAACCCGACATTTGATTGTTAATTCAAACTATTTTTTGTGTGCGTTTGACTCCATTTAATTATAATTCAATATTTTTATATAAATTCAATTCGATACACGATCATTTAAAAAAAATATTTGTCATCCTACAGTGAGAAAATTTCAATGACACGCATATTTATTTAAAAATTGTATAAAAATATTTTCCTATCAGTTTAATATAATTCCAAATTATCATATCACATGGGTAGCAACAAATGATAAAATAAAATTTAAAAAAGCTTATATCGTTGGGTCAACAACAAAAAAGATAAATCGATAAAGACGATAATTAGAAATTGCATGTACTTCTCAGTCGGGACTCTCGAAGGATCGAGAGCAACACAACCGAGTATTCGCGGTATCTTTTGTTCCTGACCGAATTTAGTAGTTACGGTGTCTCATTGGCCAGGTAAAGATCCTTTCGGCGGGTCATGAACGTTCGTGCGTGCGAAGGTCCGAATTGAGGTAAGCGAAACTCACGGAGCGGACTTCAGGTATATAGAGAGGGATCGCGGTAACAAGACGGTAGCACGCGGTGCATTATATGCAGAGCAGGCGATGCACCATAGAGTGCACTTTTTTTTATTTCAATTCGTTCCTCGCCCTTCCCCACCGAAAATCTCGCGTCGTCTTCCCGAGGGGCAGAGCACGAGTCTCGATAATGGGAGGATCGAAGAGAGAGAAGAAAAAATGAGGGAAAGCAACGAAAACAATAAAAGAGAGAATCAAAATATAACCAAGAAAAAATAGAGAAATGGATATGAAATAGATTTAAAAATAGAAAAAAATGATAACGGAGCAAAGAGAGAAGAAAATTAAAAAAAATTAAGAGCGGAAGGGATAAAAATGAAATGAGAGAGAAAGAAAGTTTGCAGTAGCCACTGGGCAGTCTCTCCTCTCTCGCGCTCAGGATTTATATCACGGTTGTGTCGCGAGTGTTCGCGCACACACGGAGCCCCGTACACCTGACTTATGCAAAGCGAGCTCCCTTTCTCTCCGTGCCCAAATAAATGTCACCGGGAAACAAAAACGTTCCTACGTCTCGGAGCCTTTCCCGTCCTTCTCGGCGAGAGAGCTCGCGGACTCGTACCGTCTCCCAGGTCATTTTATCTCCGCGGCCATAACCGGCCGAGATTGCGATCAGCTCTCCCGGTTTCGTCTTCAGTGCGACATGTTACCGAATGATTTTGGATGCTTCGTGAGTCTGGAATAGAGAAATGAAATTTTGGAATTCGAGCATTTTTTCGGTAGGTCGGAATTTCGGATACGAAAATGGACCAAAGGTGACGAGACAAAATGGCGAGACGTGTAAAATAGCCAAAGACATCGAAACCGTTAAATTTTTAACGAAATTTATAGAAATTTACGAATTGTTAGCAAATCTTATGCGATTGTGGTTGGTACAATTTTTAACACGGAAAATTAATTTATCGTTTCCTCGAGATCGGTCTCGGAAACAAAATGGCGGGAAAAGGATTTATTGAATTTTTTTTTAAAACTTATGTAAGTGAACATATGAATGAGAATGAGCTATATAAAATGTTATCTTCAATCAAAATCAATGCAGAACAAATTATTTTCGAACTACCCGGAAACAAGATGGCGGACTCCAGAAGAAATCGTAAAAAATTCTTTCAACGAAATTCATCTCGATGAAAATTTGAGTGACGTACAGAAAAGTTGTCGAAGATAGAAGAGATGAATAGAGGATGATAGTCGTCTATTCGGGAAGAAATGGAAGAGGGAAAGGAAGAAGGAGAGTCGCGGCGCTGGCCGGATTTATTCCCGCGGTGACAAAGCACCTGCTGTCCGAACGTGCGCTGCGCGGCTTCCCTTCTCTTTTTTGCGTTCCCTCTTTGTCCTGCATTTGCCCTGCCCACTCTGTACCCTCTTTCCTCCGTATTGCGAATAGTGAGCTCAGAATCCAACGAGCGCTCGGTCTCGGCGCTACCGAGAGCTCTCGCGATTCGTTACTCGCCTCTCTCGTCGTCTCTTCTTTTTCTTCTTCTTCTCTTCCTTTCCTTGAGTTCTTCTTCGCCTTCTTCCGTTTCGATATGGTCGCTCCGGCCCCATTGTTCCTGGTTGCTCCTGTTCATCGGGCACATTCCTCTTCTTCTTCTTCTCCTTCTTCCTCCTCTTTTATTTCTTAGCGATTCCGCAGAGACCCTTCGTCTTACCTCGGGAATGAACCGGCAGCAGCAGCGCGACATTCATCGGCTCTCCCGGATCATTGCCGGACCCTCGAATTCGAGACTATACGGATAACAATGTTGTTCGCGATTTTTTTATCTCCTCTCCTCCTCCTTCTCTCCTTCGTCTCATCCATTTTTTCTTCTTTTCTTTCCTCTCTCTCTCTTTCGTGTTTCTTCTTTTTTCCTCTTATTTTTCTTCTCTTCTTTTCTTCCTCACTTTTTTCTTCCTATTCATCGAATCGCTCCCGCAAAATATTGGGTTAGTCCTGAAAATTTATAGAGGTGGCTTTGCCAAGAAACGAATGAGACGTGAAATTGATAGATAGCCGGACAAATGATTTGTGTTTGAGACGACGAAAATTCCGTGGCAGTCGATAAGTCACGACGCCACATGTCACTCCCAGCGCCATCTCTCTCAACTCTCTCTAAACCCCTCCTGCCTTTTGGGATTTCGAGATCCTGCAGCATTGTTCCGCTACTGAACCGATAGCTCTCTCGACCAGATCCGAGGGTAAGACGTGTCTTCAGTCGGTTTTTGAGAGCGTAAAAACACAAAGTAACGAGCTGTGACAAATTTAGAAATTTTATTTACTTAAAATTTCTTATTGCATCTCAAAAATTTGAATTTAATACTATTATTGACTATCTAATAATTTCAACTATATTTTATCACTATAACTTAAGGTGTTTCGGTACAGTTGTCATAAAACTCAAGAAATTAACACGTAAAAGAGATAGGGAATCGAAAAATGATCAGAATTGAATACAAAACGAAAACAATGTTCGTTATTATTAAATAAACGGATATAAATTCCCAAAAAATATTCGTCTACGTGGATATTGAGTTATTAAAGAAAACACTTCCGTTCTTATAAATAGAGTCTATCTAAAGACACGGTAGTGTCTTGACGCCAAGTATAACTATATTCATAGAAAAAGGACAATTTTCTCTTTCGATAACTCAAAAACTATATGTAGATAAAAATTTTGAAAAAAATCATGCTCACGTATTTTATGTTAAAGAACATCTTGACAAAATTTTATCACATTCTGATCATAGTCGCTTATGTACCGAACCACCTTAAACTAATTTTCAAATAGTTTGAAGTATTTTCATTTTTTTCGTCAACGAAAATCTCGTCCCTAAAAAAACGAAATCCACAACATAGTGTTACCATAATTATAATTAAATTACATTAATAACATAACAATTTTACAATTTGATATTTTTTGCAGCAGCTTTTGATGTCTGTATTTTTTTTTACAGTCACTTAAGTGTTTTCTATAAAATTTACAATAAAAAATTCATCATAAAGAATGTACTGCAAAATCTGAGATTGAAAATGAGCGCTCGTATATGAGTAACTCAGGACTAAAGCTCCGTCGTATTTTCAGGTTCGATGTCTCGGGAACCGGTACACGGTTTATTGGGCAAGGGTGTACAAGGGTTGCGCACGAGAAGGCGATTCCGCGGCGCCTCTCCGCAGCCCGGACTCGCTTGATGAAGATAACGCCAGGCTTCTTTGAATTACGGCCCGGTCTCCGGCAATAATAAATTCCAGGCAACATTCATTTTCGTATGCGCAACTTTATGTCGTCCTTAGCTGAACTAAGCGCCTCTGCCTGATGTCATTTACTATCCCGTTGATGGCGCTAATAGTCTCTGAATTTTACTCAATTCGAAATGGCGATTTTTTTTCCTTGAGTTTGAGTGGACATTTTTTTATTCGTATTTCAATTTCTAAAATTAATATTGTTGAATTGTTTGTATCAAATTTTTATGTATATCATGTTGTGATTTTTTAACTATAGTTTTTTTTCTCGATTGAAATTATATTTTTTTTTACATTATTTATTTTTGTACGTAAAACAAAAAATAAAAGTCACTTTTAATGAATCGATGCTGGTCGATCTCCAGTCACGAAGCGCCTTTGTATTTTTTTCTGTTCGTCTTTTAATTTAAATCGGCCTCGTTTACCTGGAGTTTCAAAATAAAGCGAGCAGGCGCATAGAGCTCGAGAGAATCGTAAGGTCGCTCTTGTAACGTCGTAAAAAGGGATCGGGAGCTTCTCTCTTTCCCTCTCGAAAGGTTTTCGCTTTAATTGGAATGCATCGGGCGCGGTATCAAGAGCGCCGTATCGGCTTCTACTGAATCGTGAAAGCGCGGTTTTCCTCAGGAGTTTCGCGATCCAAGGTCGACTGATAATCTAGCAAACTATGAATAGCCGCCCGGTGATAATAAAATGATAAGGAATAATGCACAGAATTCGATCCTTATTTTTAGAACAATTTTGAAAACAAAAATATCGAAAAATAAAAAGTATAAAAATTCTTGAAATTTTTCATTCATTTATGAAAAAAATTAATTTACGAATAATTCACGAGAATGATGAGAATTTTGTAATTTTTTAAAAAATCAAATAAGCCATTAAAAATTGTACAAAAATTATTTATAAAAAAACCAAAAATTTAAACCGACTCTAGAATTATCATTAAAAAAATCATCAAGCCTAACGAGAAAAAAGTAATCAAGGAAGTCAACTAAGAAGACACTCCTGAAACAAAAGACCGCAGAACAAATAATCTACCCTATAAATTACATACCTAATTATTCCCGAACAATTATTCCCTCGGAAAATAACAGGCTCCGTGTGCTATCGCGCTGAACTCCGGGCAATAAAATCGTCGAGATTAATTTAATAGCCGATGGACGTTTGTCCGTCTAGAAACGAGAGCATCTAACGAAGGGAAGCAGCCTGTGTGTGCCGAGGAAGAGAATAAAAACCAAAAAAAAGATACAAAATAAAATTAACAAAAAAAAAGTAAGAAGTCGAATGGAACATCAGCTGGACGGGTTGGGACACGAGGTTGAATTTACCGCTGGTCAGCTGGCACAAGGGATCATGTCGTATAGTACCATACTATATTACACATGTAGCGGAGAAAGGAGAGGAGACGAGCGAGACGAGAAACGAGACTTGAGAAAGGACGAGAAAAGACGAGAGAGGATGAGAACGAACGAGGGGGAGGTTGCAAGGGGGTTGAGGGGGAGAAAAGAGGAGAAAGATGCTCCACCTCGTCCAGGCCTCATATAATTGCTGGCATCCATAACGCTGATGTATTTATGGCATTAACTCGCCTCTTTCTCGTATACTCTCTTGTGGTGCCGGTTTCGATGATGTTGGTGTCAGCCACCCTCTATCTTTCTCTCTCTCTCTTTTATTTATTTTTTTCTTCCAGTCTCTCTCGCTCTCTTTCTCATCATTTTCTTTATATATTTTTCTCTCTCTTGTTATTTTTCTATATTTTTCTCTCTCGTTTTCTTTCTCTATCCTCGTCCCTGTTCGTTTTTATTTCTCTATTTTTGTTCCTCTCCCATGCAACCACAAGTAGAAATAATTGGTTGAAAACAGCGCTCTCTCAAGCGGTAATATATCCAGCTTACTCCCCGCTGTCGCATCGCTTAGATCACTTTTTCTCCGCGTCTTCCTCGCCCGATTTCGTCCTCAGCCGAAAGTCTCGCTAAATGCGCGCCCTCGCCCGATTCCGCAAGCTCGATTATTCAATTTCTTTACTTCCAATCTTTCCTTTTTTTCTCGCTCCTTTCATCTGCGAAAAAACGTCGAGACAACTATGAGACAAAATATCACTTTTCAGAGACTCTGCGATTATTTTACTTGTTTTTATTTCATATTTTTTGGTAGCAATAGAAATTAATTCCATTATTAATATTTTTATTTGACTTTTTTATTGAATTCATTGAATTTAATTATGATTTCTTTTTTAAAGTAATTACGTTTGATCAATTTTCATTTTGCAATACTTAACCAACATCAAATTTCGATGAAATCTAATTGAAACGAAAATAAAATCATCTAAAATAAAATGAAATGTACAAACCAGAAAAAGGAATTTAAAATAATAATAAACGTTTTGGTTCAAAAGTATACGACAGTGATATAAAGTAAGATAAAAAAAATGATATAAAAAGTAAGAACTCGACCATTTTGACAAACTCGAAAACTTTGAAATCGTTTTGACGATTCATTGATCGAAAGCTGAAAAGGTTTTCATGTTCGGCGTTCCCCTCCCGGATTTTTTTCCTCGTTCTTTTTTATTCGCCCGTTCTCTAAGTGGCATACTATAGTGGAGAACTGATTGGCTTTAGAAATTATCAAGAAGCCGCTGAAAAAAGGATGAGGGGAAAAACAAGAGGAGAGAGAGAGAGAGAGGAGGGAGAGAACGGCGCGAGAGAGCTTCGAAAGAATTCTACTTAAAGGTTGACGGCGAGCAATGAACATCTCGTTGACGGCCTTTGGCGCGTTCGCGGATACATCTACAATAATATAGCGAGTAGCGTGCACAGGAGAGGAGAAGGAAAAATGGAGAGGAAAGGCGAAGAGAGGAAAAAAGGGAATCCAGAGATCCGGACTATTACGAAGCAATGGCGCACATGTTCTCCCAGTTCTTCCTTTCATTCCTCTCGTTTTCAAGATCATCGGCGCAATAACGTATCCTTCTTTAGCACAAGTCTCATTTTTTTCCCGTATTTCTTCCCCCGTTGATTTTTTTCATTCTCATTTTTGCTCGGGTCTTCAAGTTTCCAGCATTCCGCCGCCTCCCTTAATTCCATCTCTCTCATTTTTCGTCTCGCTCCTTTTCCATACTTGCAAGTGTAGAATGCAATTGCAAATAGTGGCGAGCAAAGACGGGCTATCCGGTTACAACACCTCCGAGGAAAACCTTCTGGACGATCAAAGGGAACGCTGAGAATGATCTCGCGGGGGTTGGGAGACGAAATCCCGTCTCGCTATTTTTTTTCTCCTCCTTTTTTTTATTCCTCCTTCACCTCGTTCGCACGTTCCATAATTTTAATGCGACGATGGGTTACTACCGCGTTTATTTCGAAGGGTGTATGCGAGTACCGAACGCTTACTCGAAGAAACAGTCCTGCAGAGATCTTCAAGAGACTCGAACGAGGAAAATGTCTTCGTACCCTAAATCGACCTGAAGATATTTTTTTATCAGTAGAAATAGACGATTTTGTGAAATCGTAAAATGTCCACGTGCCTAAATTAATTTTGCATTAGAGAATTTTTTATGGTTCTGCACTTTTAGAACACACAATTCTAAATTAATATGAAGTGTATAAAACTCTGTATTTAATATAGTATAAAATAAAAGACGATTTCTCAAGATAGAAATGTCTTAAAAGTAATGCAAATGTATTACTTCTTTAATTACAATGATAAATATTTAAGAATCATTAACAATCATAAGGATTAAGGATTAAGCATGTCTTCATTTTTAGTTACAGGAATTTTTTCCAAACTTACTAAGGTAATGTTAAAATATATGAAAAATCGAATTTGTTAAAATAAAGAAAAAGTGACCAGAAAATTTCAATTCAATGCATAAAAATAAAAAGATTCATCCAGATCGAAATATTTTTCTCTTTTTCTTCGGTTGTGTCATTTCTTCCCGAACTTTCTGATGCAAAGCGATGGGAGATGTTGAAGGGGGAGTCAGGAGGAATAAATAAGAGGAGTAAAAAGAAGAAGAGAAGCGAAGAAGAAGGCGAAGAAGAAGAAGAAGAAGAAGAGCGAAGCGAGCAGAGATATGCAAATGTCTGGAATTGCGACGCCTCGACATAATTCAGGGGCGCGTACTCGTGTGCGATGATCACACATTCGAATAATCGTCTTCACGGATATGAGGGTTACGAATACTCCTCGCGTGGAGACATATTTGCTATAGGACATCTGGGCGCGTTTGTGTATACGGGCGCGTTTTAGCCTGTGTATCCCGAGATGTGCGCCATGCCACTGAGGATACTATAAACCTCGATACCGGGCGAATAAAATCCTGGATTTACAATCCTGATAGCGCGTGAGGGCAACGAGAACCGCGGGTCCTGTCTTCCCGTGTCTTCGACTCCTTCCCTCCTCAACCTGGACGCGTTCCTCTCTCTTTCTCTCTCTCTCTCTCTCTCTCTCTCTCTCTCTCTCTCTCTCTCTCTCTCTTCCCCCCCTCTTTCTCTCCTTTTTTCTCTCTTTCTTCCTCTTTCTCTCATTTTCTTACTTTCAATTTTTATTTTTGTCCATTTTTATTTTTCTATTCTCCCTCTCGCTCGCTCAATCGCTGTTTTTACTTCTTTTTCTCTTTGTTTTTTCCCTCTCGTTCATTTTCCCATCCCTCTCGGTGTAGGTTTACTCGTCAGCGATATGGCAACCCGAAGTCGTATCTTTTCCACTTGGCGCCCACCTCTCGCTCTTCTCTCTCCCTCTCTCTTCCCCCTTTTCGACAGAGTTACTCTTTTGGAAGGCGAATAAACGTCACCCGGATCACCGATGACGCCGATAGGCACATTTTTTTACTGCAGCGTAACGTGAGCTGTCAAATTTTCATTCGAGAATTCTTTTAATTTCATGAAAAATATAAATAATTCGAGGATTCATTTGCAGGTCGGACCTATTTTTTTATTACGAAGTAACGCGAGCCGTCAATTTTTCATTTAATTTCCAGGATATTTTAATTTCTGAAAAATATAATAAACCGACAAATTTATGGGGTTTAAAAGGATTTTTAGTTCCCATTTTTTATCACGGAATTTCTTTTCTTAATTTTTTATACTTCATAACTAGATTTTTTTCCCTTCCGTTTAACGTTTTGATTGCTCGTTCGCCTGAGTTTTCTTTGAATTTTACAAGTTTTTTAAATTTAATTTCCAACATAATTATTTTCTTGTTATATCTGAATTTAAATCTTATTTTCTGCATTGAATTCCGTATAATTTTTTTCTTCATTCTCTCATCGTCGAGTTTACTGTCAAAATGCTCTCAAACGTTCGTTCCTCGCGATTAAAAATATTTTGCGAAATGTCCGATATTTTTAAGACTCGATGACCGATCCGGACATCTGTCGTGATCGATGCTCCTCGAGTCGTCGTGTTCGTCGCTAGGCCTAGAGAGAAACGAGGTAGATCGAGGAACACGAGATCTTCTTTCGACGTACATTTTAGTCCAGGAAAGCTCGTACTTGTCTCGAACGAAAAACAGAAGAAAACAGACACACACAAACACAGAGAAAAACAAAAGAATAAAAACCGCAAAGAGAGGTAACCGAGAAGAAGTTACGACGGAATCTCCGTTCGTTCTTTCTGGTACTCCGGATATATAAGACTTCGGTACCGCTCATATACTACAACTGTAACGTTTCTCGTCCTCGTAGACGACGCTGAGAATATTCCGAAGGATGAAGGGAGAAGAAGAAACGAGACAGAGCGAGAGAGACGAGAAGAAGAAACTAACAGTGCGAGCAAATGAATGAGAGAGAGCGAGAGAGCTTGAAAAAGTGAGAAGAAATAAGTACGAATAAGCGTGTGAGATAAAAAATGTGAAGAAATAAGTACGAGAGAGAGAGCGAGAGAGATTAAAAACGAGAAGAAATCTGCAGGAGAGCGAGTGAGAGAAAAAAATGCGAAGAAAACCGCGAAAGAGAGAGAGAGAGAAAGACTGAAGAAATACGAGAAAGACAGACATATTAAAAACAAGAGAAAGAGAGAAAGAGAGTGAGCGACATTTTATTTCAACACTCGAGTATGTATACGAAAAACACGGAAAGCTGCGTTCCTCACCGTACGAAATTCTCGAAAGAGGATAAACCGATGGTTTCTCTTATCAAAGCTTGTCCCCGTGTCGTTGGATCGATAGGGGAGGGAGGGAAGGCAAAGGAACGAGGGAAGAGATGAAAAAAAAGTTGGCTCGTGTGTACTCGTTCGTGTGTATATACGTGTGCGAAGCGATTGAGCGGCTCACCCCCGCAGGATCGTCGCGGACGAGACGCGAGTCGTGTTCGATACCATTTGAGGAGCTCCAATAACCTATCCCGATAGGAGCTGTCGCACCCACGTCCTTCCTCCCCCTCGCGTTTCTTCATTCTTTATATTTTTACCCCGCGCGACGCCGCGGCCATGTTGTCCTCTCGTCCGGCCAGGATAAGGACCGAGCGATCACCTCGATCCTCGCAGGTGTGTCTCACCACTAAATTCGCGCGTCAGGATGCCCCGGGATATTCAAAGCTATGTTAATACCGCGCTGCCCGGGACGGCGGGACTTAAAGTTTCTGATTTACCGCGAGATATCGCGCGCCGCTGATTAGCCCGAGAGCCGGGGTTGTGTACTCTCGCGCGGAGGCTCCGAGAGGAGCTTCTGACAGAAACTTCGGGAAAAAAGAAACGCGTGGATGAGAGAAAGGAGAGAACGGGAGATAAGAAATTTTTCGAGGTTTTTGGGTAATTGTGTCAAAAAGGTTTTTTCTGGATTCTCGAAACATCGATTTCTGATCATTCGGAAAGATTTTTTTTTTTCAATTTATGAATCTCACAAGAATCGCAATTTTTTTTAAATCGTAAGGAAAAATTTACGAATGTTCTTAATTCTTGTATTAAATTTTTCGGTTGCGGTAAAAAAATTGAAGCATATTTTTGTTTCGGTACGAAATTAATCTCATCGTCGGGGTCAAAACACTAAATTCAATTTCAGGGTTACTCTAATTAGCTTTATCGACTTTCCGTATCTCTCTCTTTCTCTCTTTCTCTCGCGATAATAATTATACCGGAGGTCGGACCTTAAGGGCATGTAAAAGTCTTGTTTCGCCGTCCCTTCGTCGATTAAACGCTTTTGATAGTACAAATGAGACGAGAGGGAAGAATCGAGAAAAAAGAAGGAAAAAGGGAGGAGTCTGATCGATTTCGAATAATTAGTCGCCCGTCCGAGGAAAAACTTTGCGAAATCGTGCCCAAGAGTTTTTTTTCGATGTTTCGATCGATATGAGAAATCCGCAAATAGCCAGCAAAAAATAGAGAGCAAATAAGAATAATAATAATAAAAGCAATAGTAAAAGTACATTACGATCCAAGAAAGGAATTTTTTAAAATGACTCAATCTGGTTTTTTATTTTCCACTTCAACTCTCAGTTCTCGTTTCATTCTTTATTATTGGGATTCAAATGAGAATTTATGCAGACACATTCGCCAGCGAGCTGTTCGCGTAGGCAGAGAGACACGTGACCGAGAGTAAATGCATCTGTCAGAAGATGCAGTTAACCTGACGACTGTACAAGTATACATCGATTTTTTTTATTTTTTGATAAAATAATTTTCTTATTTTATAAACTATCCATAAGTTTGGTTTAAGTGTATGTTTAACCGTCTGTGATAACCAAATATTTTATTACAAAAAATTAATATTCATTAATAAGAATAAATAAATAAACGGTTATGTCAGAAAAACTTTTGATTTTACCAAAAACTTTTGATCTGTCACATGCAATGAATCACAAGACAGTATAAGAACATGCCACGTGTGTGCAAAAAAATATAATAATTGTATAGGAACATTTTCATTTTTTTTATTTTTCAATAATTTTCTTATATTTAAGACTATTTATATGTTATGTTAAAAGATGTTGTTTATTTTAGTGCGATTACATAAAAATTGCGCAATAAGAAAATCCTTTGCCTCAAAGACCCGACCGACTCGAACGTAAAACCGGTTGCAGTCTCCAGGCGTTTTTTAATTTCTAT
Organism: Cremastinae sp. B BG-2022a; assembly: GCA_030522605.1. Classification (NCBI taxonomy): domain Eukaryota; kingdom Metazoa; phylum Arthropoda; class Insecta; order Hymenoptera; family Ichneumonidae; species Cremastinae sp. B BG-2022a. The sequence goes on from JAPYYX010000159.1 coordinate 102,331, forward strand.
TCTAGGAATAAAAATGGAATATAAACAAAACAATTAATATAAAATGAAAATCAAAACAAAAAATGTTTTAATTCTTTTCAATATTATAATAATTATTACTTTAGTATCTTGTTTTATTTGTTCATCGTAACAAATAATTCATACATTCAAATAATTTATACACTCGAAAAAAACATACGCGTATCTATAAAACCATTATGACATGATGCGCGTTTTATTTGTTTATTTCCTCAATCTTTGTTTATCAGATACGTTGCCGACATCTGCTCTGGTACAGTGCTATTCATTAATGCCTGGTTCACTCGAATTGGCGGTTATTTTACCGAAAGTTGATCGTTATTTGTCGAAGTATGACGAAGTTCGGAGCA
>JAPYYX010000160.1:0-102246 GCA_030522605.1 Cremastinae sp. B BG-2022a
TTACGAAGTACTCTAACATCTCCTTTTTTTCTATGAAAATGGTAAGAACCGTTTTTGAGTTATTTCGAAAAACGTATTTTTTCACTGCGTTTAACACGCGTTTAAATGGAAGAATCACAAAACTTCAAAATTGAATAACTAAAAAACTAAACGGTAGAATTACTTTTCTCTTTTATCAATCGATTTGTAAATTTTTCATTCAAAACATATATTTTTTTGAAAATTTTCGTAAGAAAACAATTTTTGCGATCGAACTACCTTAATTGATTTGCAATAACTTTTCCTAATGGACTTAATGCTCAGTCCACTTGGAATGTGAGAAAAAACGAGATCAAAATTTCGATACCTCCCCTCGCGCACGGAATACCTTAATTTCTTTTCTGCTAATCAAGAAATCCTTTTGAGTTAAATCGGTATTGGTATTCGTTTACTTTTCTCCATCACGATAAGAGGAAATGGAAAAATTAAAACGTACGCTTGGGACTAAAAATTCATTGTATTTTCATTCTTTACGATTTAAAGCGCGTTTTTACAATTTTCTTTCACAATTTGGAACAAACGGTTGTAAACTGTTTGCATTTACATTCACGGTACGCATATTATGCAATTAAGAAACGCTCTGGTACTTCGTACCGCGGTTTTTCCCTGTGCGCCTGCATAATCGCGAATTACTTTTTATCGATATCCTTGCGACTTTTTTCTTCCTGTGAGCGGCCTGCGAATTCCTTTCTATTACCGGTGCATTTTAAATGCGATACGAGCATGCTTACGAGCTTGTACCCGCGTCGGATAAATATTTCGCCGTGCGCTCGTGGGAAAATCGATAGCGATCGCCATCGATAAGCAATTTTAAAAGCCTAAATAAAAAGAAAATATTGTAAAAATTTCGCTGCAGGCCTGAAAATGGAAAAAAACGTGAATTTCACAAGGAGACAACTTTTTTTGCGCCTCGGAGACAGGTTGCGAATTCTGGGACAGGTCGATAAATAAAAAAAAATTGAGGAAATATCGGCGCCGGAGGTAAAAATAAGAAAGAGATAAACGACGCGAGTTTCGGCTCGGGCTCGTTAAGGAACGACGAAATCTCGCAGTTCGATGCAACACACGGGGCACCTTGCGCCTCGGGAGCTGCAAGAAAGGATCGAAAGTTGTTTTCGCCTCGGGAGAGAGAAACGAGAGAGTTTCGACGACGCGATCAGGTGCAATCCACAATTGTGCGCGCTTTTATTCTTTTTCTTTTTTTTTTATTATTATTAAACGGAAAGCCAATTACACTCGCGCCGTTCGACACATATAATTTATTATGATAATTGGAGCAGTCCATGGATATTATATTGCGTTATTGAACGAGTGAGAAAATATTCGCTCGTTTTCTATCGCACGAGAAATTACGGATTTGTATTTTTTTTCTCACAATAATTACCATTCAAATATCTCGTTTATAAAGATGATAATGAATTTGATATAAATTATAATCGGAGGTGAAGGAACTTGAAAAAATTCATGATACATTTTTGCATTTCAAATGAAGCAGAACGCTTTTATTATTTTTTGTTTGTTTATGATGAAATATTTTTTATTCTTTTTTTATTTTTTTTTATGAAAATTTTTTTCCTGGATTTTGTCGTTTTGAAAAAATGACACGAGAGTTTGATTTTATGCTGAATTTTTAAAAATTTATTTAATTATTTCTTTTCTGGGTTTTATTGTACCGAGAAAATAACACGAACCGATTTTTTCATCCTACGAAATTTCTTTTATTCTCACTTTGTGTTGACTTTTTTTTTAAATTCGTCTCGTTTAATTCTTTTATTCTCTGGTTTTTATTGTGACCAGATGACACGGAGGATTTTTTTTCTCAGAAAAGAAAGAAATGTTTTCTTTGTCTGTAAATAAAAAAAAGACAGTTTCCGAGTGCATCATTTATATGGGTTATGCGTATCGTCTTGCAGAGTCACCGTGACCTACACGGTAGAGCCGTGTCGAAACAAAGTTTCGTTGTTGCCTCACACCAGAGCCGACCGTCGCAGGTTCCAATCATTTCGATACATTCGTCATGCATTTCGATTTCTATTGACAAATTACCACGAGTAGTTTTCTTCCTCGTAAAAAAGTTTTCATTACAAGAAAAATAGACAGCATCGATTATTAATTCAACGTCGAAATCGTGTTCAGCAAAAAACAAGAATTATTGTATAAAGATTTCAAATAAATTAATAATTACTTTTTTTTTAGTTTCCCACGATCTTATTTTTTTTTCACGGAAAGAAAGTTTGGAGATTGGCAGGGGAAAAATAAGATCAATTATAAAGTTTGCGGTGCGCGAACAAATTTCTCTCGATTCAAATGGCTACTCGACTGCGATAATAATTCTATTATTTACAATCTCAGAGTTCGTGTGTAGGATGGAAATCTATTTAGAAAGGTACTCGCGACGTGTTTGAATAACACCGAGGTGATGGCTCGGACGTACAACGTGACAAATTTTATTCACAATTGTAAACTACAAAAAAATAAAATAATTGAAATTCGTTCAAAAGTAGAAGATTTAACTATTTCCGAAAATTGTATGAATCTTTGTATCAATCAGCTTAAATTAATTAAATATTTTTAGTGAGATCAATTATTGATTTTTTAATCAATTTCGCTTTCGAGATCAGTAATATGGATAATGCGTGACAAATCTATTTACCATTGGAAAAAAATAATTATAAAAAGAAATTAGTTCAAATATGGTAAATAAAATATTTCAAAAAAATCGAAGAATCAGTTAATTTTTTATGGCAATTTTCGTAAATTAATTAAATATTATTTTTAGTGAAAATCAATTATCGATTTTCATGTCAATCACGTTTTCGATATTGTTAAAATGTTTGAGTCATCGTCATGAAAGAGTAATAAGAATTGTACGTGCTATCTAGTTCATTTAATTCATTTATTTCATCGGCTGCCATTTTGTTTATAAAATCGTCACAAAATGGCAAAAACGTTCAATGACCAAACAAGCGTGATCATGCAAATTTCTATCACTAATCGGTCTCAATCTCGGAGTCAAGAAACTCGTTAAAACGGAGAAAATCTCTCGAGTGTTCTTGACCTTGCCTAAGGCGATAAAAAACGCATCGGAATAGTGTGTCACGTCTCTCCTTCCTATTTTTTTTTATTTCTCGGCACTCCGTAACCGAAGAACTGAGGAAATTGAGTTCTCCCGGCGCTTCAACACTTTCCAATGTTGTTAAAAAATCGTTAAAAGAAATTCAATTTATTCGCGATTAAATCCAAACGCGTTTAAAGTACTTCCGATTGCTCGAAAAGTCGTTTTTTATAATTTTTTTTTCCACGCGTGTATTCTTGATACGAAATAAAAATTACTTCTTTTTTTTTTCTTCGACGTGCGGATCGACATTGAGACGCGAGGAATCATCGCCGGAAGCGACGACTTCCTCCTTCGTCCTCCAAAGGCGCGAATTCATTGAATTTTTTCTCGACAACGTGAGAACGAAAATTACGCGAGAAAAAAATTTTCCATCCCGCGGCAAAAATCCCTAAAGGGCGAAAATTCTCAAGTTCGCGAAATCGCTAATTGGACGAAAAAGTTTCAATCGACAATGATTCTCACGTGTGTACGGTTTTTTTAACGACATCGAGACGAAACACGCGAAGTTCGCTAGCTCGATGAAACGCGAGGAGGAATTTCATGACGTTTCGCGATTTATATACGGGATGCGAATGGGACGAAAAAGAGAAAAATCGGTGGATTGTGTTTTCTGACGTGGGAACTCGGTTTTCAGTTCCGGTCTCTTCTCTTTTTCTTCATTTTTCTAGAGCTAACAAAGAATTTGCCTATTTTCCAGTGCGTGCAAAAAGCGAGTAAAAAAAGATTTTAAATTGAGAATAAAAATTGCACGAATCGAAAAATGAAATTTCTTGAAAAAATCGCCGAAAGCGCGACTGGCGATTTCGTTCCCGTGAAAGTTTTCACTTTTTCGCGCTCTTGAGAAATCGATTAGAACGATCGATTTATTATAATCCAACTCGAAAATTATTCACGCTGTCCGCGGTGAAATTTTATTCACGCGGAGAATCGTGAATCAATGCTGGAATTAATTAATTGGAAATTTTTTTCCACAGTTAAATAAATTTATGAACTATAAAACGACAAAAACATCGATTTCACGACAATTTTTCACGTCAAAAATTTTTCAATGTAAAAAATGAAATTTATTTTCATTTTTTCGCAAAAAAATCATGTGCGATTTTTTTAGAGTTAAAACCATAATTTCACTACGAATTTCCGCGTTACGATCTTAACTCATTATTAATGAAATCAATTTGCGATCTACAGCTCAATAATTAAATTGGAATTTTTTTCCAGAGTAAAATAATTTTATCAACTAACGATATCGATTTACCAATTTTTCAAATACATAAAAGATTTTACAATGTAAAACATTTAAATTTAGTTTTTTTCCAAAAATACCAAGTGCGATATTTTTAGAATAAAAACTATAATTTCCCTACAAATTTCCTCCCTCTCGAATTTCCGCGTTACGGTCTTAACTCAGCGTAAATCGGTCTGCGATCTACAGCTCAATAACACACTCTACTAGTTCGTTTTTTTTCTCCCGTATTTCATTAGCTATGCGCAGAGGAACAACAATGCACAAATGCGGAGAAATGGATCGCGTTTCGTCATCGCGGCGAATACTAATTCACGGAAATAAAAATCGCCCATTCCATTTTCGCGATACTTTTCGTTTTTTTTTTTTTTATTTGCTAAACTCTTTACTATCTATTTTTATTAGAGTGAAATGGAGTCGTTAAATGCAAATGTGTTGCACTTCGAGTGCAACAATTTCTTATTTCTTTTTTTTTTATTTTCTTTTACAGAGCAATATTTTCAAAGAAATTTCCCATTTTTATGAATATGTGTACGTTTTATTGAGACTTTCCTATTATTCGTGAATTGAGAAAAAAAGCAAGAGTGAAAATAATACAAAAAAAACAGATTGTAAAATTTCAGCGTCGGAAATTTTTTTGTTCTGCACAAACCAGACTGTGAAATTTTGTGCACTTTTCTTCTGGATTCATGTATACGAGCTGTTTTTTTCCCATGAAATTATTTCGTATTCGTGGCGCGAAGCGACGTAACGTCCTTCGCGCGTGTGTTCGTCCCGCAAAATACACGAAATTGTGCAATTACCAGGGCGAAAGCTTACGAAAATTCATCGATCGATCTTTTCATTACGAAATTTTTACATCCTGTAAAATCGTCAATTAAAAATGTCGAAAAATCCTCAAGTCGATTAGACCAAAAAAAAGAGACAGGAAAATTCGAATTTTATGTACACAATACGTAATACTTTGAAAAGTAATTAAATAATAATTTTATCCTGCGTAAGAAAAAATTTTATCCTGTATGCAATTTTTTTAGCGATGAGAAAATAAATTTCATAGGATTGGATATGATATAAATCTCTTTCTTCGAAGTTATGGCTATGAATTAAGTGGGCGTTTGATGACCGAATGTAAGGATTTTAATTTATTCAAACATAACAGTACAAATAGCAAGCAGGTGTGGGTTTTTATGTCGGCGGTCAAGGCTCGTACGTACGAGCGTCCTACATTTATTTCATCAAAGAGGATCGAGCTCATCACGAAACGGCGATCCCTCTCTTTTTCTCATCTTATTTCATTTAGCGAGAGAACCGTTAAGAATTTTCCAGTATGAGATGAAGAAGAGATATTTTATTTATAAGAAAACATAAAATAAATTACTTGCCGGAAAGGGGCGCATAGATAGGCATCGGTGGTGAATATCGATTGAAATTGTCCTCGTAAATCGGCTGATAGTAAGAACCTTGAGTGTTTTGTCTCGAACCCCCGAAATATAATTCTTCCACGGAGGCTGGAGCGTGGTATCCTGGCTCTCTTATCGGTTCCCTTATCGGTTCTCTTATCGGTTCCCTTATCAATTCCCTCGGTGCATACCTAATGGAAAAATATTGTTAAAATGTAATTAAAATTAGTCCAATGTTTTTTTGTTCGTGATTTTGGGCCTTTCTTTTTTTTTTTTTTTAACTAGTTTGATAATTTTATTTTAATTTAGATCGAGCATTATTATAAGTGAATTTGATGTAGAAATTTTGTTAATTCAATAATTGAATGAAAATTTATCTAGACATGGGATCCATTAAATACCCAAAGATTCATTTTTTATTTTCTTTTTCTAATTTTTCATTTACTTCGATTCGAAGATGTATTGTTTGTATAATTTCTGACAAAAGTGACTTTTGTATGACAGGTTTAAATGAGAAGTTTTTTTTTACTGCAAAGTTAAATTTTTTTTGTTATTTGAATTTGAAATTAGCGAAATTTACATAAATTCGAAATTGAATATTTTCTTAACCATACAATGAATCATTTTCTAATTTAGCAAAGAATTTTAAATTATTTTGAGAAACTGCATATTGAAATTTCAAAGTTTTTTGGGGTCTTTAAAAATAGTGACAACCCTAGAACAACTTTGACGAGTACTGATAACAAAATATTAATTCAGCAGGTTTATTTGAGTCTATATCCAAATAAATTTTAATAAATGTTTATGAACCGATTCAATCACGAAAAAAAAAATTGCTTACAATATTTCACTGATTGCAAAAAAATGGTTAAACAATTTGAAAATAAATTTTTATCTTATCTTACCAATATTCAGCCTCCGGCAGAGGTCTTGGCTCGTGAGATCGCCGTCTATGAACAACGCGTTGTTGCTGTTGACGTTGTGGCACGTGTTGTCTCTGTCGTTGAACCGGATTACCGTGCTGAGGACTCGCGATACTGTGTCGTCTCAGATACGCATAATTCTCCAGGTCCCAAGGGTCGACGTAGTGACGACTACTTCCGGAATTTCCATCCCCAGAACTATCCCCGGACGATCGCTGAGAATCGACCGAATCCCAGTAAATCGAGGATGCCGCCGGCATTCTCTCAATTTTTTATATCTTTATAAAAAAAAAACTCGCAAAAATCGCACAAATTTTTCGAAATCGAGCGATTTTTCTCCACTATAAAAAAATTTGATTATTAAAATTTTCGGCTCAAAATTTCTCACGTTTGAAAATATTGCACTTTAGAAATTATTGTAATTCATTCATTCAGAAATAATCGTAAAGAAAAATAAAAGTCATGTGAATTTTTTTGTTTTTAAGAAAAGAAAAAAAAATTGGACGAATTTTGAGGATGATTAAATTTTGTTCGTGCTTCCGGTCACTTTTCTCTCGTCGACTGATCGTAAAGCGATTGATCGTCGCACGCGGTATTTTCACGCATCGCTCGAAACTTTCGGCTTTCCCCTGCTCACGGCTCGAGCACGCGGAGTCTTCTGGTGCTCCGTTCACTCTTCAGCCTTCGCGAGTGAAATCCACACTAGCTCTTACACTCATTGCGAGTGGGCCCCCTCTCCCATGGGTCGATTATTTTCTGACGAAAGGGAACCGCGTTTTCTCACACGAGGGCGTACTTAAAAAAGAAGACAAGTACTTAAAAAAAAAACAAAGATACTTAAAACGAAGTAGGTAAAAAGAAGTTTAAAAATATTTTTAAAATCTTTGGAAAATTTTTTAACATTTTCCAATGAACTAAAAGACGAAAAAATATTTTTTGGAAGAGTTTTTACTATTCGGATATTTTACACGCTCTTGACAATATTTTAATCTCAATCAGATATACTTTTAATGGAATATTCGCCAGTTTGTGCCCTGGGAATTTTTCGCCCCAGATAAAAATGAGCTTATGAGTTATTAGCGGACGAAATTTATTTCCATCACTTTTTTGTATCCTTTCGACCAATTTCCTCAAACGATTTTAACCAGAAAAAAGAATGAATTTGAAGAAGAAAAAAATTTGTAAAATATTTTTTATAATTTAGAGTTTGGAATAAAAGATTTTTAGATAAGAGTTTAATCGTTTGAAAAAATTGATAAAATTTCGCGTACGGACGAAAAAAAACGATAGAATTTACAGTCTAAGTTGCTCGGTTTTCTTCTTTTTTATTGTTTTTTTTATGCGTTTGCCACATTAATGACCGTGCCCTCGAAAAATATAGAGGAACGTTTTCTACAGATCTCTTCAGGCATTCATCTCTCCGACGAGTTTCTTTTCTCTCCCACCCCGCGGAAAACTTTTTATTAACGCTAAAACTCGCATCTTGCATTCGCTCGGAAATTCACGCAGAACAAAAGGGGGACGAAAAAAAATTTGCATATCCAAACTTAGTCGCCAACAAAACTCGATAAAAACGACCTTATTTAATTTTACGAAAATAAATTAAAGGATAATACTTTTAGACTCATGAGTTGAACGTGAAAAATTCCTCGAGGCGCCTCGAAGTTCGAGCCTCAAAAAAAAAGCAAAGAATTTAAAAAGCTGTAATCACTTTTAAAAAAAATTAACGTTCACAATTTTCGTAAAAAAATTTGGCAGAGCTTCAGGGAAAAAGAATTTTTTTTACCCCGAGGATACTTTCACGCAATTTTTGAAATGTTTGATTTTGAATAATCGTTGCTCGTTTCTCGTAACGACTAAAAAAAGAGGAATAAGAACGATTTTTCGTTGCTCCGAAATGAAATTTCGTTACGTACCCTGCACTTATGTACACGTTTAACAAGAGTTACGTATAATCATCGAAGTAACGCGAAAAAACGTAAGACAGAGAGATATGATAATAATAGTTACAAAAAAAAAAAAAAAAAATAATCGTGGACTTAACATTCTCTGGGAAAACATACCAGAGCCTTTAGTAGCGTATATCACAGTGTTCTCTTTTCGATAGAACTTCACATTATTTTTTCTCCTCGCGACTATCTCCGTTTGATCAAATACGGTGTCGCCGATAATACAAGTCTACTTGAGATTCTTTTTGTTCGTTTGTTTTTAAATAGAGTATAATCTACAATCTCAACCCATTGACTTACATTAACCTTCGAATGTAATCGCGGGATGAGAAGAACGAGAAAAATCTTGATATTATGCTAACTCGCGAAAAATATTTGTGTTTTTTTTTTAATTGCGAATTTTTCGAAGACTGATGAATTCCAAAAAAAAATTCTCGGCTTCGAAGTTTTGTTGCGTCCTTCTTGTCGTTTCTCACAGAAATTTTAATACTTTCGGAGATGAAAGTTACTCGTTCACCTTATTCGATCCAGTAACAATGACGCTGCTAACTCCACATCGTACTGAGTTTGTTTCAGGGCTCCTTCGCATTGGATTCTGTTCGCCAGTCCCAATCTATGGAATTATTGAAATAATGTATTAGTAAAATTTTGTATTACTTGACTTTATAATTTGAGCACTCATATATATTTTTCTTTTTTTTTGGTTTAATTTTATTACTGATAAAAATCAATTTTTAATAAAAAATGATCTTGTATTTTGAATTAGATAATACTTGTATAAAATTAAATACCTTATCAATGAATCAACTTTCGCTTGTCTATCCTTTATTATTTGTTTCGAGGCTTGATTAGTGTCCCATCCAGTCGCCTGAAGAGCAGCCAGTATTTCCTGTCTCGTCGCGTCTCCGGCGTCCATCTGAACTTTCATAACTTTGCTCTCGCGAAATTCATCATTGAGGGACATGACCAATTGTTGAGTCGCTCCAGTCAACGGTGGACTTATTCCTGAAGGATAAGAACTCGCTGAAGGCGCCAATTGAGTATTGACTACAGTTTCGTTCATCTGAGGCAACAGACTCCGAGCAGCCGTCGATTGCGACGTCGAGGGAGCTTCTTGAATCCTCGTCGGTGTGAACTGCATCAAATTTGGACTTCCGGTCGGCGTTGATGGATTCTTAATTGGATTCTGTTGATTCGGGATGAATCCGTTTTTCTGGGACTTGGCTGGACTCCAATTGGGTGGTGGATTGTAAACTGGAGGTTGTTTCAAACGCGCAGGAAAATCGCAGTGATCCTGAACTCCATAATTTCTAGGCAACGTCTGATTTTGTCGTAAATTAGATTGGCACTGGTTTCCGTTTATCTGATGCTGGCTCTGATAAATCTGATGATTCCGACTCGGACTGGAGGACGTTCCGCTCGCGTTGTTCGCATGATAGTTCCTGAGAATATTCTGCTGAACCGTCTTGTTGTACAGAGTATTGAATTCGCTCTGCGACAATTGCTCGAGGTTCGGAACATTCTGCTTCAGCTCAGCGTAAACTTGCTCAGAGAGCACGGCTCCAGAAGCGAGGACCGGTCTGGGCAGCGTTCTGCCAGGCTGGAGATCATTCTGCACCTGAGTGACCACGTGATTCTGAGGTTGCGGTGGAAAAGCGTAATTCTGCGTTGGGAAGTGAGCAAAATTCGAAGCGCCCGAGTTGGAAGTACTGGGTTGGACACTCTCCGGATTTCCATACTGAGTATTATCAGGTTTCGTCTGTATTAAATTGCTGGGGGCGATTTGAAGTAGATTCGAACTGGCCTGGAACATAGAAGAGACCTGTATGGGCTGAAGAGGTTGCTGCGCAGGCACGCTCGTGCCCACTGACGTTGGAAAAACATTCGCCGGAGGTTGATTTCCATGCGATTGCTGCCACATCTGACCGACGATCACGTCTGTCGTCGTTTCCATAATATTTCCACTATGCTGTCCCAGCTGACTCTGAGGTCTCTGGATATTCGTGCTCTTCGATTGCCACGAATTCTGAACCTTACTTGGCAGTGTCGAGGAATTCCGGGAATCAGCCTGAGGCGACCTGGGCTTTGACACTTGAGGTGGAGGCCTCAACATTGGAATCTCTGTAGTTTCTTGGACTTTACAAACCGATGCATAAGGAGCGTTGGAACTCGTTGCTTGTCCTTGTTTACTGGCGTTTGTATTCTTGCAAGCTTCCTTTTCCCCAAGATGCTTCTCCAATTCGGCTAAGAACGCTGGATCGAGCTTCTTGGGAGATTCCCCTCGAGGTTTCGTGTCTATCGTCAGCTCATTCAGGCTCTGAGCCAGATCGTGATTTGATTTTGGCTTCGGAGGAGTCTCGTTGGGTCCGATTGGCGGTGGAGGTGGTGGAGGAGTAGCCGAGGCCGCTCCTCGACTGGAAATATTGACATAAGCTTCCGAGTTCTCTCGAAGATCTTCTGGCCAAGCGGAGAGATTCGTAGGCGTTGGACTCGGCCTATCGATCTCGCTGTAATGATCCTCAGAATATCCGTCCCCGTTCGTCTCGACGTTTACGTTCAAGTTCGTATTTTCACTTCTGATGTCTTTGTTCAAGTTTATCGAATACTGATTTATTTCTGGTCCTGTCTCGTTGGAATATTGACTCGGGACGGATTGAGCTACGAGGCTGCTTGCTCCGGCCTCCTCGACAGGATCGACGTTGCCGTAAGTCTGAGGAGGAGGTTTGTAATAATGATTCGTGACGTCAGGAGGAACGTGACTGTAGTAACGAGAGTGCGGAGGATTCGCGAAGACTCGCGAGGTGTCAAATGGATCCGACTGAGAGGGATCGAGACCGCCAGGAAAATTCGCGTAAGTTCTCGGATCGTCCTCTTGCCAGTATTCTTGAGAAAGACGAGGATTCCCGGTGGAAGCGTCGATCGGCTCGTCGAGAATATTCACGACTCTGTGACAACCCGGAGTAGGTTGAGCTCCGGAGGCGTTCGCTGCGATTTCCTCTGGCGATAAATCAATCAGTCTTCCTTCCTGATTCACGGTTGATGAAGACGAGGCGTTACTGGTTTTCACTGGACTAGAACGGAGGTCATTCTGGAGCTTCGAATAATTGAATTGCTTGCGCGAACGCGGAGCTCCGTAAGGGAATTTCTTCTTGGACTGATTCTCAAGTGTGGTCACACCTACGACGTCTGGAGGTTCCATCGGATTTCGTAGATAAACGTCGTCTATGTAGATCGGACTTCCCCAGCTTTTGCCGAAAGGCGCGCCGTGGCCCGTGTGGATAAAAGAATTTTCTAGAGGTTTGCTGATATCCTCGGCTTGCTTTTTCCTCATTGGATTCACGAGACATCGAGGAAAATCTCCTACCTGGAACGTTCTCTGGTTCTGACCCTTCCACCAGTAGTTTTCCGGTCTTCCATCTATTATAACGATCTGATCACCGGTTTCTATCGTCATTTTCTCCTGCTCTTCGAAACGAGTCAACGCTTTCATCACCGAGGGCACCATCCCGGTTAAGGACTCGCGGAGACTCGCGAAGCTCGGTCTCTCGGAGGGTTCTCTCGCCCAGCAATGCAACATGAGCTGATACATGGCTGGAGGACTCGCTTTCGGTTCGTAAAGTCTCTCGTTCTCTCGGTCGATCTTCCGCAATATTTCCGAACCGTTCATTCCGATCCACGGCTCTTCACCGAAGGTCAGCATCTCCCAGAGCGTCACTCCGAACATCCAAACGTCCGAAGCGTGACTAAATTGACGAGCCTTCAAAGACTCTGGCGCGCACCAAGGAAACGGAACTTTTTTCCGTTCCGTCATAACGTAGCAATCCTCCTGCTGAGGCAGAGCTCGCATCAGACCGAAATCCGCTATTTTTATCTTGTCAACGGAACTCAGGAGCACGTTCCGGCACGCCAAGTCGCGATGCAAAAATCGTTTCGCCTCGAGATACGCCATGCCTGTCGCTACTTGAAGAGCGTAATCGCAGAGGGTCAGAATCGATATATGCCCGCACTGCTTTCTGAGATAATCGAGAAGAGCACCGAGTGGAGCTAACTCCGTCACCATCATCATCGGTTGGGACAAAACAACACCATAGAGTCTAAAAAAAAACAATGAATTTTAAAATTTTATTCTAATTCATAAGTATTTTTTTTTTCATAGTGCAAAAGAAAAGCTTTTACCTAATAAGATTGTGATGATCCAGCGTATGCATAGCATGAACTTCAGACACAAAATCTTCAATGACGCTTGGCTGTGTGAGAGCATCAGCTTTTAAAACTTTAACAGCAACAGGTAAAAGTCTCCCCGAAGGTGATGTCCATTCTCCTCGTCTCACAACTCCGAAACTTCCATCACCCAATTTTACAGACAGCGATACATCCTTGTCTTGAATTAAACAGGTCAAAACTGAAGAACATTCGATCGGTTGAGATGTTCTCTTGGCGCTCTTCGTACTTCCTCCTGGTCTGATCTTCGTTATAAGATTCTTTTTCTTCTGATTGGCTCTTTTCTTTTTCACCGCATCCATCAACCTTCGGATGCCCGGTTTTCCAAGTCCTATCTTCTCCAGGTCCTCCGGTTGCACATAATCAAAATGGTGCAGTCTAGTCACTTGCAGGTCATCCCGAATTCTAGTAAAAAATTGCGCCAGCTGGACATCGTGCAGGAGTTCCTGCAGCCATTCCGTTCCTTCCTCCTCTGCCATGATTTCAAACTGAGTGTAGGTAACTGTGCTGTAGAATTGAAAAAAAAAAAGAAAATCATCGTTTATTATTAATATTTTTATCATTTTATAAATAAAACGTTATCGACTCAGGGGTTATCCAAAAAGAGCAAGGCTTATCCGAGTTAGCTGACATTATTGCAAAACAGTCATGAAAAATTCACATTAAATTCAAAAATAAATTTATGATACTTTTATTTTAGTGTCCCAGTTGGATAATGAGTCAGTCAGGAACTCTTATCTAAAAAATTCAGCATTGTAAAGTTTACTCGTTAAGATTTCAAAACTCTGACTTACAATTTTCCTTATTACATATTTTCTTACAGCAACAATGAGAGTTTAAAATTCATTTTTTCGCATCGCGTGATGATAGTTACATCGAAATTCCGATCGTCTCGTACGTATACATTTTAGCATTAAATAATCAACGTACCGTGACAAACAGCGAGAGCGTAGAGTGAATTCTCTTCAGTCCATGACGTAGCGACACTCCATACCAAAAAAAAACTCTCGAACACAATTACACGTGCATGTGAAAAAAGCGTTCAAATCAATAAGCGTTCGAAGATATTGTCATAGAAAAAATCGTCACGGACATCCTTGAGCGTCGTCGAGTCAAGTTTTACTCTCGTCTTATCGTACGAGCAGCGCGTACGAGACAAAGCGCGAGCGTCGTATGAAATCCGTGTATTAAAAAAAAAATCAACAAAAACTCGATCAGAGAGGGCGAAGCGAAAAAATTAATTACACTCGTCCGAGATGGGACTGAAACGAATTCGCAATAACCTTCGCGACGACTTGAATTCCAGCCAGACAGCGCCTAGTACACTTTCACCGAGTGCATTTCTCACGCAGTGCATTATTAGAGCCCGCACAGGGTTTAACCTTAAAAAACGTGAAGAGAGCGTGACGAGGAAATTTGCCAAGCGAATCGTCCGGGGGCCGAATTTTTGCGATGCGACGACTCCGAGGGGCGAATTCGACACCACGAAGATATCTCCGTTCGGAGACTGTCAGCTCTCGAGCGGATAACAAATAGCGTGTATCCACCCACTTTGGCTCGCAGAGTCCTCGAGTCTATGTCCCCGCTCGTCCGTGTGCGAAATACCATGCTCAGTACTCTCAGCAGTGATTCGCTACGATAATTTGTTCAATCACCGCCCGCGGGCCACGAGCGCACTCCCGCATTGCTAATCTCGTTTCATTCACCACTCGGACGCACACGCAAAATTTCCTGCGTTATCACAGTCGTTATCTCAAAAGTATACGGATATATAGATATACGGACGGGTGTGTACGAGCGCGTAGTAAACTCGCATCTGACAGTTTGTTCCCGAGCGAAGTCACTCAACTAGGCTTTGCCCCTGGGAAATTCACATGCACGAGAGAGCTCGGCCCAAACGGGCTCGATGAAGAGCAGCATAGGGAGGGAGAAAGGCGAAAAAGCAAGACGGTGCGAATCGTCGTCAGACGAGATCACACACAAACTTTTTCCGTTACTAATGTCCGTGATGGACACACGTGTACCAACACAACGACAGTGTCCCTGACCAACAAAAACGTGAATTTAATTTAAATTACCGATAGAGTCCCTCGCAATGTAATTTTCATTATAGCCTGTAGGGGGCAGCACATTACGGCTCAAACACGTTTTATTTATTATCTTGTAAAATGCATAATTTATTGCGTATGTACTAATTGAAGCACGTGGAAAAAAGTTAACGAGTTATTTTTAGATAATTTAAAAAATTCATTCATCAATATGGAAATATAAATTTATTAGAAAGATAACATTTTTGTTTTCATAGTTTGAGTTCGAACTTTTTGATCCACTCGAGACCCTCCACCGTTGTTGTTTTTGGTTTATACTCCAATCCTATGTAATCTGTATATCCCGCCTTCTCGAGAACCGAGAATACGTACTTGTAGTCGATTTCCCCTGGGGTGTCTGGCTCGTGTCTATCTGGGACTTGAGCCACTTGAACATGACCTGTAAGAGTTCAATTATTCTTTTATTCCAGGTTTTTATTGTTGGCAGAAAATATTCTTTGTAGTTTAATTTTCTTGAATTACCGATATAACTGAAGTAATCCTTTATCGTGTGCGTTATATTTCCACGAGAATGTTGCAGATGGAAGACATCAAGCATTAATTTCAAATTAGGGCTGTTTATTTTTTTTATGAGTGCCAAGCCTGAAATAATTAATAATTATTAATTATAATTATAAATTTTCAAGTTACTTGAGTACAAGAACAACGTTTTTATGATAGAAAATTCTTTCACCAAATTTTTGAAAAAAATGCTTACCCTTCTCAAAATTATTCATATAGTAATTAGGTACTGTGATACTGTTTATTGGCTCAATCAGACCAACGATTCCCTCAGATTCAAATTTTGTCACTGCATATCTCAAATTGGATTCATAAACTTTATCATTCGCATCATTCGGAGACTCCACTTTACCAGACATCACGTGAATCCTAGAAAAATTATAATATTTCAAGATAGGAAGAATTAATAAAGACTGTTTTTACTTACTTTTTACAGTTCAAAGCTTTAGCGTATTCGATGGTCATTTCAATACTCTTTTTGAATTCTGTTTCTTTTCCAGGAATGGCTGCAAAGCCCAATTCTCCTTTAGTGACATCCCCTGAATACACAAAATGCACAGTTTAAAAATATTAATTATCATAATTTACTTGTGAAAAAAAATATCAGAGGATAATTTTTGAATGAATTGTAGGAATATTACCAGTAAAAACATTAATGAGGACTTGTTGCACATTTGCATTATTTTTTGCTTCGACGACTTCCTGGATGCTGAATCCTAGAGGAAAACCACTTTCCACAGCGCTGAAGCCAGCTTCTTGTGCCAATTTGTATCGACCCACAATAGTTGGACATTCAGTGAACATGAAAGACAGATTGCTCGCTAATTTGAAACCCATGTTGATTCTGTACTGAAATCGTTACAGACACTGTGGCTTGAATTCTCCATTTCTCATAATCTAACTTCTTATCAGCAACGTTTAAAAAACTTTACTGATAAGGAGTATCCACTGATACATAGATTTTTGCTGCGAAAACTTGAAAAGTTGTAATAAAATCTTAACCTCGGGTGGGGACTTTTCTTTTTCCAGATTCACCTTCTTGTTAGTATACCGATTTCCATGAAATTTTCTCTTACGTGGTCTACTACTGCGAGCAGAATCACCACGCTTGTGTTTTGGATAACCCGACATTTTCGCTTTTTGTTTCAAAATATAAAACGCACATTACAAAGGTCCGGGTTAAAACTTCAATGAACAAAATTTAAACCTACAGATTAAAAAAAGGGATAAATAGAAAATTATATAATTTGTCTTCCATCTCATAAATTTTTATTTTTCGCACCTACTAAACATTTTTTCCGACGAAATAATTCACTTGCTGTTGTCTCGAGACCTCGTCTAACCTCGCTTATCTTTTGACACCTCCACGGGCGGGTGGCGCTCTCTACGATCAGCTGATATCGCTGGAAACTTTTTCTTCGATCATCAACAAGTTATGTCAGTACTCGGACCACAGCTGTTTTTGTTCTGTAATTCTTCGGTCCGGAGAATGCGCTAAATGCGACATTCTCGATTTATTAGACTCAATTCTTGACAAAACAACACGAGAGCAATGAAAGTACAAGGAAACGTGGAAACTTTATTTTTATGACATCGTCAATTAAATTGCGGTCGTAATTTATTGCATATGTCTCATGCTTATAGTTTTGTTTTTTTGTACCGAGATATTTCATGTTTTTATTTATGTATCAGAGATTTCTGAAACGTTCCGAACAGATCGGATTGCCTTGCGGTTTTGAGATCGATTCGAATTCAACTGCGATTCAAAATCCATTATATGTCATTATACAGTAATTACACTCTGGATGTAACAATCGGTAGGTAACAATGTGTAATTGGTTCGGTGATTCGCCATTGCGGGTTTTCGACCTACTTTTTATTAATCCGCATCGTATCAATTTCTTATCGCTTTTGTCGCGCGAGTAAACAAATTGAAAAAACAATAATGCATTCTGATAAAACGCGTCTTTTCTTTCAGATAAATCGTCCTCGCGATTTATCTGAAAAAAAAAGAACATCACACCGGAGTATCGATGGGAAGAGACAGCGATCATGAGCTATATTCTATATTTTTATGTATACGACTTATTTGAAATAATAAAAAATAAACAAAACAATTTTTTTGTTTCAGAAAATGACTTTGATTTGGAATGATCGATTGTATGTTGAGGGCACAAATTCTTGCAGCCGAAAGTGTGTCAATCAAATAAAAAAATCGACAATTTATTATTTTGAGACGATGCGACTTTCTTGATGTCGAAAATATGTACAAAAATATTTCGTGTTCCTGGAAGATAATTTTCGAGCCGTATATACGATTGTAGGTTAAGGACGCAAATTTTGTACTAGACAGTGCGTCAATCGAACCTAAAAAAAAAATTATTTCTCCATCCTGGACTATCGATCCTGTAAGTTTCCATTGGTGGCTGCTGAAAATCGACGACGGATGGCGCCATTTTGCGCAAGCTTTTTGCGAACACGAGCGACGCGGGCGCGATCACCACACGGCAGACGGCAACCCTCAGTAATAATCCACAAGCCACGAAGGGGGTTGATCGCGCTCTCAGTGTGCGAACAGAGCTCGTCGGAGTTAAGGAGGTTGCGAAATCGGTCCAAGCTTTGCGTAGGCCGAAAAAAAATTTCGCGAAATCGTGCACTACAATAAACAAATAAAATCTTTTTCACTGTTGCTTCGCTCACGAAAACAAATAAATAAAAATAAGGCGAACGTAATCCGGAACCAGGGTGGGGGAAAATAACGAATACTTCGATCGGAGAAAAGTAGAGGCACGTATTTTGTGCGTGCGATATTAGCGAGTTCGAGGAAAGTAAATAGAAGTCGGGTTAGCGATAAAGAGTAAAAAAGCAATAAGATCCAATGTATAACGGTGTTAACGCGAGCGACGGAAAAACAAGCGTAAAAACAAGATCATGTCGTTGCCCCGCGAGTGGAGTTACATTCAAGACTCGTGTCGCGGCAGCTTCGATCGGGGACCAAAAGAAGCGACAGCGTCGTCGTCGTCACAGGATATTGTCCACGGGAACGATGGCAGGACCCTGGAGTCTTATTTTCACGAGACGGCATCGTCGGCCGTCATCGACGAGAATATGAACCAATCGAATCAGCTGGGCTCTTTGTTCTCGATCCATTCGGCTCCCGTGTTCGACGTCAACGGTGGCTGCGCTCCCGGCGGCGCTGGAATCCTCCTGTCGCCGACGAGGCCGGGCTCCCTCATCGTTCAAACGACCGCAAATTCAACCCCGAACGTTCCACCACACCTACAGAGTCCACCTGACACGATCGAGGACGAGGACAATGACAATCTCCTGACGATTTCCAGCCTCACCGCACGACCCCTGATCGCGAAGTCCAGAGAAATTCGTAACAGCAGGAACTACGGTAAAAAGAGCAAACCTCGTCGTAGCGCTCGGATCAACAATAACAACAACAACGATAACAACAATCGGAAGAAGCTTCGAAAAAACGTGAGCTACGTTCCTCTCGACGGAGGTTATGGCTGGATCGTCGTGTGCGGCGCTTTCTTCGTCCAATTCTGGGTCGCCGGGCTCGTCAAATCCTACGGTGTCCTTTACGTCGAAGTCATGGAAACCTTCACCGACTCGTCCGCTGCTGTCGCATCTTGGATACCAGCCATATTATCCTTCTTTTGTCTTGCGCTCGGTAACTCGATTTTTAACCCAATTTACAATATCGTCGAACAATTGATTCGTGATGAAATTCACACGAGCGTTTGAGAGGCGACTTTGTATACTTTTTCCTCGTATCTCTATAATTATTAACGTTTAGTTCCGTTTGAATTCATTTCGTAATATTTTTATCCTTTATTTCATTGTTATTGTTTTCTTGTAATTTTTTATTTTATATACGTTGTTATTATTTTGCTGTCATTTTGTTGTAATATTTATTTGTTCGAAATAAAAATACTACCTCAATCTTCTATCTCAAAATAACAGTTCTTGGTTGTTCGAGAAATGTTATGTAATCGATTTAGCGAAATGTCAAGGTCGTTGACCCCCGAGAGGATTTGTGGAGACACAGTTCGTGCTTTTTTTTTTTCTTTCTCGAATTGTCTCGTGGTTAATCGTCTCATATAATCGTGGGCCTGTGTTTACCACTTGATCGATTAACTAATTGGCTTAATGGAATCTCGTGCCAGTCACGAAGCTTCCTCGGAAATATGGAACTCCTCGAGCCTTTCGGTGACTCATCGCCGAGTGCATTCTCCGTTGACGCGACAAAAATGATGGGGCAATCGATATCTGGGGTGGAAAATGCACGTCCTGTCTCTCTTCGAAGCAATTTCAACGTTTTCTCATCCCTCGGTGTAATATTTTATTATTTTAGTAGTTCGGAAGTCCAGGCGGCTCTGTTCTGAATTTTTTAACGCAAAGTAATTCTTGATAAAAATCTTGACGCCTATTCGTCCTTGTAAAGTTGAGGCATTTTTTTTCTATTTCTGAGACTGAAATATTTTTTGAAATTTTTTTTATTCCTGTAACTTTTTTCAAGTTCAATTTTCAATTTTGGTAATTCGGAAGTCTAGGCCACTCTATTCTGTATTTTTTAACGCAAAGTAATTCTTGATAAAAATCTTGACGCCTATTCGTCCTTATAAAATTATGGCATTTTTTTTCTATTTCTGAGACCGTGAAATATTTTTTGAAATTTTTCTTTATTCCTGTAACTTTTTTCAAGTTCAATTTTCAATTTTGGTAATTCGGAAGTCCGGGCGACTCTATTCTGAATTTTTTAACGCAAAGTAATTCTAGATAAAAATCTTGACGCCTATTCGTCCTTGTAAAGTTATGGCATTTTTTTTGTGTTTCAAAGACTGAAATATTTTTTGAAATTTTTTTTAGAGTTCTGTAACTTTTTTCAAGTTCTCAGAATTATGTAACTCTGAATTGTTTAGACGAGCACGATGCTTGATAAAAATCTTGGCGTTTGTTCGTCCTTGTAAAGTTCCTGAAATTTGTTTCTGCACTTTAGAGAATGAGAAAGACTTTTTTAATTTATTAAAACTTTTCTCGATTTTTTGTGTGTGTTATTCTTACAGTTGAGATGACGTGTGTCTCTTGTTTACGGTTGAATTTTTTATACTAAAACACTGAATATGAGTTTTGGTTTTTGTAAAGTTACAGAATTTCATTTTTGCATTTTCGAAAATACGAAATACTTTTTCCATTTTTCTTAAATCTCGTTTATTCATCCTTATAAAATAAAAGAAATTCATTTTTCCACTTTAGAACACGCTAAGTACTTTTATTACTTTGAAACGCGTCCCGATAAGAATCTTCTCATTTTATTATTGAATTTCCATAGCGCTTCTGATAAAGTTTTTTTTTTTAAATTTCTAAAGGGTTGACCACGTCATTCTTTTCTTTGAGCCCCTTTTTTCACCCTCAGCAACTTTCTCCTCTTACCCACGACTCGAGATCGTTTTCTTTTTTGTTTTTTTTCCTTTTTTTTATATTTATTTTTGTGGAGCGGATTCCAGCTCGGTGACTGGCCTATATTTCACGCTCTTTTCTTCCCCATCGTATGGCTATTCATCCCGACCTTCGCCTCACATTCGAATCGGGGCAGGTCACGTTTTCTCCTCCCCTCTCTCGCCACTTCCCCTTCCCGTTGATGAAAGCGCCGGTTCTCGTTCCGTCTTGCACAGAACTTAATATTTCTACTGTCCTTCATCAGCTTTTGAAGATGATTTTTTTTCCGTAAAAACGAAAAGACATGAATGTCATTTGCAGCTCCAGTGACCAGCATGTTGTGCCAGAAATACAGCTGTCGCGTCGTCGTCTTCATCGGTGGTCTCTTCTGCGCTGTTGGCCTCACCGTAAGCTTCTTCGCCACGAGTCTTGTCCATCTCTTCTTCACGTTCGGCGTTCTCACAGGTTTGTCAAAAAAATAAAATTATATTCAATAAAAAAAATTTATAGCCAATGAATTTTTATTTAACTACAATGAATCATACATTTGTTTAGAGTCAAAAAGATTACAAAATTTACTAAATTATAAGTTTAAATTAAACTAAAATTGAAAATTATTCATCAAGAATTTATTTTTTGATGGATTTTACAATGAATTTTTATTTATTAGTGTAACATTTTTTAAGGAATTGCTGAATTACATGAAAACTGTAATTTAATTAAATTTTCGAAATGTTTAACAATTAAGTTAAATTAATAAATTAAATAAAAATTAAAAATTTATTAATTTAAATTTTAGAATAATTATTTTAGAATTTTTAAATTTTCTAAAAGAAAATTTTTTAATACTCTAAATGATTATCAATTTAAGATTTATTAATTTGTGTATTTTTTTCTTTCTCTAGGCATCGGCGGTGGATTGTCAACAACACCCGGCATAATAATAGTCTCTCAATACTTCGACAAGCACCGAGCACTGGCGAACGGGATCTGCGTCTCGGGTACAGCGGCAGGAAGTTTCGTTTTTCCACTCCTGATCGAAACTCTCGTCGCGAATTTTGGATTTCACGGGACGATATTGCTTCTGGGCGGTTGCATGCTCCACGTCTGCGTGAGCGCGACGCTGTATCGTCCGCTGGAGGATAATCGAGGAGCTCTGATAATTCCTGCGGAAAAAGTTGTCCCCGTGAGCACGAGATCGAGCCTCGAATTCGTTCGCTCGGACGAGCAACTTTCCTCGACGAAGCAGCAGCGGCTGGAGCTCCTGTTCGCCAACGACACGACGACGAGGCACAATTTGCTTAACGAAATATTTCACCAGCACAATGTCGTCGCCGTGGAATTGACCGACAGCGAGGAGGAGAAGGACATAATGGGCGAGGGACTGAGAATGAAGCCGATCTCGAAAATTCGAAGCTCGAGCATTCTCCACAGCGTTGAGGATTTGAGCACGGATTCCACTTGCGTGTACAAAGCCCAAGCGTCACTGAGATCGCTGAGATCCTCAGCTGCTACCGTTATTTGTCCAGCAGTTCCGAGGGAGCCGATCATGCCGGATCAGGAATCCTTGAACACGACGAAACCGACGATATCGCAAAGAATTGCCCAGTACATCGATCTCACCCTCCTGAAAAATCCACAATTCATCATGATGTGTCTGTCGGTCAGTCTCATGTCGACAGGAAGTCCTTACATGCTGTACTACTTGCCGGCTTACGTTCACGCAGCTGGATACACGAAATCTGAGGCTGGATACCTCGTTGCCATCTCCGCCGTTCTTGATCTCATGGGTAGACTCGGACTTGGCTGGTTGTCCGATTTACAGCTATTTGATCGACGAAAAGGATATATTGGAAGGTACTTGATTGATTTTATGCATAATTTATTCATAGAAATTTTAAAAATGTTTCACGATTTTGAAACAAATTTTAATTGTGTAAAGAATGTTGATGGGTGAAATTATTGAAATAATATGCTTGCTGATAATTGAAATGAAGAACACAAAAACTTAACAAATTTTCAATTAAAGGGTTTTGTGAATGATTGTTCGTCTAATTCCTCGTTAACTATAAATTTTTGAAGGTAGTTGATTCATTGTATTCATAATTTATACATAGAAAAGTCGAATTTATTATTTAATTTTTTTTTTTTTCAAAATTAAAAAATGTTTGACCATTTTGAAAAATTTTTAATTGTATAAAGAATGTTGATGGGTGAAATTATTTAAATAACATGCTTGCTGATAATTGAAATGAAGAACACAAAAACTTAACAAATTTTCAATGGATTTTGTGAATGATTGTACGTCTAATTCCTTGTTAACTGTAAATTTTGAATGATATTAATTTTTTAAATTTCTATTTCTATTTTAATAATTAAAAATTGAATAATAAATAAAAAATTGTCTGTTATTAAAGTATTGTTGGAGCTGGAGTCGCTGTCCTGGCCATTCCGATGGCGCACTCGTTCTACGTGCTCGCCTGCTCGGTCGGCATGTACGGGCTTTGCCTTGGATGCTGGTTCCTCCTGGTACCCGTTCTTCTGGCCGACCAGTACGGTACCGACAAGATATCGTCGAGTTACGGACTCGTCAGAATGTTCCAGAGCGTCGGTGCCATTTCTATACCGCCGCTTGCAGGTACCATTTTTGTCACCAATATTAAAAAAATGACAAAACGTTCAAAAATAAATTGCCAAATAAAAATAAATTCCAGCAGGATTTCCAAGCCGAAAAAAAATACAAAAAATATAAGGACACTAAAAAAAATCATCAAATAAAAAATCTGGCAGGATTTCGTAGACGATAGAGGCCTAAAAAAAAATTTGCGGATAAAAAAAAGCTCCGAAGAAAAAAATTCGTCGCGTAGTCGTGCGAATAGCGAGCCAATAAATTCAATCGTAATCGATAAACCGAACAAATAATAACAACAATAAATAGCATGTTGGTTTTATTTTCATACGAGAGAATAATTAATGTGACCTCGGATGAAGGCGAATCTAATCGATACGCGATATGTGGCCACGTGGTACTTTCTCTATCCACGATGCACACCCTGTATCGACGCAACACACGAAACTTTCCGAGACATTGAGAATCGACGATTCGATCGCTTTGTAATTAAATTTCAAGTCTCGTCGTTCGATTTTATCAGCATGTGCCAATTCTCAATTCTCCTATCTCGACCTTAACTTTCGGATGCGTAAGGGGACTTTAAATAAAGTAAAATTTTTTTCTTTTTAAAGTATTCATCGAAGAAAGAATTAAATATTTTTATTCTTTTCATTAGTGTTAGAGTCTTTTTGTGATTTTTGAATTTTTTTTAAATTTCATTTCATTTTTTAATTAGGAAGACAAATAAATTTTTTCCACACGAGTAAAAAAGAAAATAATCGCATCGAAAAAAGAATCAAATATTTTTAGTCTTTTTTTTTAGTGTAGAGTCTTTTTTATTTTTGTATTTCATTTTATTTCAATTGATTTTTTTAATTAGGAAGACAAATAAATGTTTTCCACACGAGTAAAAAAAGAAAACAATCGCAAATGTTCTCTGATATGTTTCTAGAGACTTCTATTTCCATTTTGAACTTACTCTTGCGAAATTAACGAAGCCCTTGCAGTTCTAATCAGCCCCGGAGCTTCGCTCTGACGAGTTCTTGATTACGTCATCCGCCTCTGCAATTTATCTAAAATTATTGCTGTCATTGTTATTTTTTTACATCAGACCATTTTTTATCAGTCGTTAATTTTGTACTTTTTTTATTTTTTTCCTTGATTTTGGTATCTGTAGATTGCAAAGAGTGAAAAAATTTCTCATTCGCAGCTTCTCGAGCGTTTTATCCGTTTGTCATCCGCGTCTGAATTGTTTCTTGAATTATTGTTGTTATTGTTATTTCATGCGGACCATTTTTTTCTTCAGACTGTTTTTAATTTCGCACGTTTTTCTGTTTTTTTTTCCTTGTTTTTGGTATAGACGGATTTGACTCACGCGAAAAAATTTCTCATTGTCTTCGCAGCTTCTCGAGCGTTTTTTCTTCCACGTGGACCACAATGTCACGATTCCGACAAGGTCGAGTTTCCGGAATGATAATTACCTACGTAACAAGGTCGACTTTTTTTCACTCGTGCTCGAACAAGATTCATGTGTGGAGAGTAAAAACAGAGAGGAGAGAGCAAGAAAGAATAGAGTCTAACAATGCTCCAAGGGAAATCTTTTGTTATTTCCGCCCACGGATTTTTTATTGCTGCGCTTTTTTTTAATTTCTGTGCTCCGGTGGAGGAAAAAAGTAATAACCAGAAATTGGCTCATTATAAAAACTTTCAAATACGAGGCAAACATTTTTTTTTATTATCGGATTTTCAATACCATTGATTAAATTTTTTTTGTAATATAAATAATACGACAAAATATTATTAATTTTTGAAATATATTTACTAAATAATTTTTTTAAAGTTTAAAAATGTCACATTTAAAATGTTTTTTGAATTATGATTTTTTTCGAATGATTCACGAGGAAAAATTTCGTCATTGATCAAAGCATTCCGACAATCTTCCACTTGTCTCCACAAATTGATTTAATTTAAAAAAAGAGTGTGGCTCGTCCGAACGCTATTTGTTGAGAAACCGGAGCAGGAAATCCTGCGATGATTCATCGAGAAAGCCTGGACTGGCTAAGACACAGAGCTATTGGGAATGATTACGTAATTTGAGCACGAGTGGAAAAGGGAGTAGAAATGCATTGACGCAAAATTACGAAACGAATCCAGAAAGATCTGGAATACTCGAAATTAATTTTTACCGAAAACAAAAATACTTTCTGCAAAAATATCATCACAGCAATTCGATGAAAAATAAAATTAGCAATAAAAACAAATTCAAAGTACGATTTACTTTCAAGGAAGACGAGAAGAAAAAAATGAATTCCAATTTATTTGGAAAATGGCCAAAAAATCTTTTGGAGGGTTTTCTGTTTTCGTTGGAGTGAGAAATTTCGTACGAGACGGGTTGAAAAATCGCGTTACACGCGTTCTGCATATTTTCTCCCATCTGTACCAGCGAGCTGGGAATCGAGAGTGAGGAAGAGAGAAGCAGAGAAAGGCCAGTCGAGTCGATAAGTTCGCCCAGGCGAGTTGTGCTCTGGCAAGGTCAATGGTACACCGGAAATAGACGATACCACCGATCGATATGCCAGCTGGGACCAGATTCGAGCGAGAGAGAAAACAGAATGGATGAAAGGAGAGAAAGACCGATAAAGAGAAATCACGACCTGGAAAAGATGAAAGGGAAAAAAATATTGACAGGAGAAGTCACTTTTCTCATTTTCAATTCAACGTGAAGATTGAGACGTCCAAAAAAAATCGAAAATTCACGACTAAAAATAAAAAATAATATTTATTAAATTATTTAGTAAATCCAGAAATATTAAAAGATAGATTTTAATTTCATAATATAATTAAATTATGATTTCAATTTATATTGAAATTTGTTATCATGATTTCGATAAAATCTAACAATTATTTTGAGATAATTTGTTCTCCTTTATCGAATCGCGTGACCAAGTTCGATGAGTTGATTAAATATCTTGTTTTCTCTATCGAACGGCTTGTGCGTTTGAGGTGCGCAAATTCTCGATCGACACGAGCGAACTCCGAGTCCAATGACAGATTCGAATATCTCGGTCTCGCTTGTTTCTGTCCGGGGAGGCAGCTCTTATCGCGCTCTCCATGGCAATTGTTGCTCTTCCTGTGGCTCGTAAACACGATCATTCCATCGATAGATTAATATCAATTTGGGTCACATATCGATAGGAATGTTTGCCGAGACACGTGAACGAGGCGAATTCAGAAAATTGTTTTCAGAAAAAAAATCCTTTCTTGCCAAGATGTATTCTAATTTAATAAGTGAAGAAACTAGAATTTTACACCTTATTTTTGATGTATAATTACACTTTTAATTGGCAAAAACTTTCTTATTATCAATTATTTTTCCGATTGGCAAAAAATATTGCAATTCAAAATTAAATTTTGTTCATGAATAGATTTTCAAAGATATTTACGTTCACTTGTTAGATAATTATTTTTATTTGTTTATTCGAGAACGATTTCAGTTAATTTAAAAAATGATCTATAGTACAATTTTATGAGAAAAATGAATTTGTGGACGTTTTTCATAATATCCCTTCAAATTTTTCTCATATTTAAAAAAATAACAATTCCTATTTAATTTTATTCTACAAAACGATTTCACAGAAACTCATCAGATTAAATTTCTTTCCAGGATATTTGCGAGACGTAACAGGAAGTTACTCGGTCTGTTTCCTGTGCATGGGGACGTGCATGGTGCTCGGTGGACTTCCGCTTTTGCTGGTTTCATCCGACATAGTTCAGAAATCGACGAGCACGCTCCAGGTGAGCGTCACGGAGGAACCGAGCAAAGAAAATCCACCTGTCAGCAAGGAATAAAAACACAGAGAAAATGAAAGAGAGAAGAAAATACGAATTAAAGAAAAAAAATCACTTAGTATCTCGCTGTATATGATTTGTCAACGAGTGATACGAGAGAGAAAATGTTTTTAAACTTAAGGAAAAATTTTTCTCACGTGAAAAATCGAGAATTTTTTTTCTCACGAGAGAAAATGCGTGCGGGAGTGAATGTATGTGTGAAAAAAATTAGGGAGAAATGGAAAAGTGTGGATAATAATCGAAGAATAAATTGTGATCGAGGAAAGTGCGGACTGTGACGAGCGGAGGAAAACGCGATGAGTTTTCTCGCATCGATTTTCACGAACAATGCTTATCTGACGAAATATGCCTTTTCGAGGGTCTGGGAGAAAATTCAGTGGTGCTGATAGGAAAAAAAGAAAGAGGTTGCAAAGAGAGAAATACAAGAGGCGAATATGTCGCCGTTATCGACGTAATAAAAGAAATTATTAATGATTTTATGAATTTTATTTATTACAGAAATTCCTAATTCAAGAAAATTATGCTGTAAGTTTTACACATCATCTTGAAGTTACATATATCAGTTTCTTCATGGCTTGGCATCGAGACGTAACATTTTATCATTTTTTTAAAATATTAAAATTTCTAAAAAAAAACAAGAAAATTTGGTTCGCTGTCAAAGATCTCGCTCGCTTGTCAAACCCGAGCAAAAACATCGCTCTCGAGTAAGTTTAGTTTTAATTAAATATAAAATCTTGAGTCATAATTTTATTTTGAATAATTTTTGTTTTTATCAAGAAATCGTATAAATACGATCACCGTCAGTTACAGTGCTCCAAGATTCGAAGTCGGAGACATCAAAGAGGAGCCAAGGAAAGGAGAAAAAAGAGAAGAAGAAAAGCAAGAAGAAGAAAAATCAAATTCCGAAGGAGATAAAGAAGCAGCCAGTCTGGCATCACGAATGGACTTTGCCGAAGTTACTCGGGAACGATGGAAATTTGGGCGTCCGGGAAGTCGTTCACGGACCTTTCACCTCGCCGAGGATCGTCCGGGCGTTGCCCTGCGTCGTTCTCGACTCCTCGAGGTCATCGAGCGATTTTTCCCGGAACGAATTTTCCTGCTGCAAAAAGAGCGGCTACCGTCGCGGAATTCCGGATCCCTGGAAAGAGTATTTGGCTCTGCGAGGTTATTGCTCAAGGTTCGAGAGAAAATTGGCCAAGAGACATCTCAAGCTCGGTTGCGACAGCGTCAGATTGACCGAGGCCGTTTGGAACGAGCTCGGACTCTCATTCACGCAGGGGATTCCCGATCCCTGGAAAGATTGCCCCCTCCACGTTCCACTTCGTGATCTCTCGAGCTCGCGAAAAACAAAATCACGAATAAAACTCTCCGGGCATTCGAAAGACCCGATGGAGACTCGGAGCATAAAGATTGACGATTTTTACGATGGGAAGAAACGCAAAGACGAATCGGGCGAGAGTGGAAAAACAGAAAACTCTCAGCACGAGAGCGAGGAGAAAAACACTGAAGAAATCGACGCGGAGGAAAAATTGGAGAAGGAGAATGACGAAAAGTTCGCGAATCGGAAGTCATCAAAAAATGGTAAAAATGGTAACGACCTGGAAAAGCGTAACGAGGGAAGAAAAGTCGTTCGCGTGTCTTGCGGTTATGAGCCGAATCGTCTGAGCTGCGATGTTAACGAAACTTCTCGGAATTCGAATTTCCTGGGACAGGCGAGAGACGAGCGTTCGAAAAATATTCAAAAAAGCGTTGAAGAGAACGAGAAGAACGTCGAGACTCATCGTCGAGTCTGTCAACCGGAAGTCACGCCTACGAGACGCTCGCAAACGAAGACGGAAAATTTTTGGCACTGCACCAGACATCAGCCTGGCGCGTCGTACCGTCTCGAGACGAAACAACTTTGTTGCTCGCGGAGAAATGAAGAAATCATCGAACCCGAAGTCGCTTCCGACGCGATGAATCGACCGACGACGAGCACCAAAAACATGGCGGGGTTGATGAAGAAATTTTTTGGAGGTTGCAGGGGTTGCCGAGGAAGAGAAACGAGACACGAGAAAAAAAAGTTACAAGAATTAACTGCCAATAAAACGACGCCGACGAATCTCGTTTGCTGCCGCTGCGCTTGTCCCTACTTCAAAATGGCCGACGGCGAGATACCGAAAAATCGGCACAATGGACACCGTGACAAAAATTCATGCTCCAAATGTGGAAAGCGAAAAGAACGAAAAATGGAACAACAGTGCTCGGAAAATTGTCCGCAGCATGGGAATTGTTCGAAAAATCGGTGCAACGCCGGAAGAAAATATTCAGAGGAGAAGAGATCTTCCAAAATGGCGGAGGACGCTGAAGAATCAACAGACTCGCAGAAAATGGGGAAAAATCGGAAAAATAACGAGGTCGAGGACGATGACACTTCTCAGGACGTGACCTTGGAAAAACCTTCGAAGAACGTGGCAAAAGTTGCCGATCTCCAGGTCGGCCGGGATCCGCTGTACGTCAGTCCGGAGAGCGGGGCGCACGCGGACATTTCGGACGCGTCGGTAAGAACAAATTTGCCGATGGACGTTACTTCAGTGACGTCGTCAACATTTATGCAACTCATGAAAGAAAATAAATCGAATTCTCAGGAAATGACGAGAAACCATTTTCCCCCTCGACGAAAAAGTCGTCGATCGAGGCGAAGCGACGACCACGGAGCATACCACGAAATCGGTAGAAATTCGGAGGAGAAAAAATTCGACAATGGCCAAAAACGCGTCACTTACGAATCTGTGGATTTTTCTCCCATGAAAAATCTCTCGGGGTCCTCCGACGAGAGCTTTTTCCAGGAAACTTACAATCCCGAAGCACGAAAGAAAAACAACGAAATAAAAACTCCGAAAAACGGTAAAGACAAATTTTCTAACAACGCGAACGAAAGTAATGAAAATATCGATCGGCAGAATTTGTCGGTCGTTAGCGAAGATTTCGTAGTTACCGACATTCGAACGAGCGGACAGGGAAGTTTGCAAAGTCCACGCCCGAGCGCCGTGACCGCTGGACAGAAAAAGAAATTGCCGGATTCGAGAAAAAGTTCGTACAAACGCGTGAAAATGCAATCGAGTGTCAGACCGACGGAGAATACGAGACTTTGTCAAATCGGTTCTCGTCCAGTATCAGCAAAAAACTCGATTTCGAGTCCACGCGTCAGAAAGAAAAAATCCACCGAGAGCCCGAAATCCATCAAAAAATCACAGACGATCGAAAAACCTAAAATTTCCGAATTCAGCTTCGATTCCGATCGAATCGAAACTCTGATGTCAAGCGATTTGGTCGAGCCTTTTCAGAGACTCGTTTCGGAGCCGGAAAACAATTCTGACGATCCGAAAGTCGAGATCCTCGAGACGCGAGACAGAGCAGCGTCGAGAGTACAAAATGTCAGCGAGCGCTACGTAATTTGCGATGGAAAAAAACCAAACGGAGGATTCTTTACGACTGATGACAGATCGATTTCTCCTCAGCGGTATACGAAAGCTCGTGAAAATCGTCATTCGCGAATGAGTCGAGGCGAGGACGATTTGCTATTGCAATCTCTCTCGGACGCTGAGGATAACGTCAAAATTGTTCATGCTCAATGATAGACCGTGAAAAAAAGGTTATGTAACACAATCTTCGATCGTCTCATCGACGAAGAAGCGATCACTGGAGAGACGAGATAAGACGAATAATTTCCTCACGGTGATTATTGACACAGAAGGTCAAATGATAAGAGATTAATGAGCGAGTGCTATACAAAAGCTTCGAGCTCGAATACGTTATCTAAAAAATTTTAGACGTGATAAAATGTACCTAAACATTTTTGGGTCTTTTCGAAACGAAAATTTTTAAAATTATGCGAGTCGAACGGAACGTGCTATTTGATTGTACTACTCAGCGCGTGTAATTATCAACTCTTCCGGTAGTCAACTCGTTTTTTTTTCTTTTTTTTTTCATAGAAAGGCGTACAGAAATTCCATTCAATTTTTTTCCAGTCATAAAATGTTGCGATGGCTTTTCACGTTTCAAAACTCGTTCTTTTTCCTAGCAGTTAAAAGTAGTAAATTATCGATAACTTTTATCTTGTAGTCTCGATTATTCTTGTTTAAAAACTGAAAGAACGGGCCAGGAGTACGAGGAAGAAACTGGTCGGTAGGAACCAGTTTTCTCGGGACAATACGAGAGTTTTGATGCGAGAGCACTCTGGAGGTTAATTAAACGATTCCCCACAAGCTTTTTCAATCGGTTATGTTTTATTTGCTCGTCAATTCATGAAATGGCCATTTCCATTTTATAAACCGTGCCGAAAAACTCATATTTTCCACGATGTACTTGTTTCTTGCGAGATTTCAAGAAAACGTGATTCTCGTTACTCCGGAATCGTAAAATCGAGGTTAGGAAGTTTCCTGGAGATTTCGCTTCATTCTCCGTGTTTCGCATAACGAAGAAAACGAGTTTATCTCGTTCGAGCGAGCCCTAAACTCCGAGCGATAATGAATAAGGTCAAGTGAGTTGGGTGTAAACAAAAACGTTGGAGCGAAAATGAGAAAAAAACGACTCGGCGATCGCGAAGGATCGCTCGATGACGCAATCTGTCGATGGAACGAAGCGACGTGACATCGGGTGAGCTCCGGCGTTTTGTTTTTTCCCCGCGTACCGCGTACTCGAGAGCGTGACAATACGGGGTATATTTCCGTCCGTTGATATTGCCCGTTCTATAATCGCGTGTTAGAGGCCTCGGAATTCATCATCACGGTTGAAACGCCGGGTCGCAATCGTGATCAATCGTCGAGTTGAATGATGCGCTCCTTCCACGCATGTATATAGATTATTCCCAACAAACTTTTCGACCTTTCTGACATAAATATTCGCTGGTCTTGGCCCTTGAATTTTCGATGGAAACTTCCACAGCTTAGGTTTTTAATTGGCCATAAAGTAAAGAGAATAAAAAGAGAGGTTATTGATGGGAAGAGTCACAAACACAAGGCATTTATTATGGCGAGCTCGATTTTATATTTTATCATTGATCCAAATACGCTATTAGATCGCACAACATCCCGTAATTGTTTACTTCGTTAATCAACCGTTCGTCGAACGAGCCCTAAATTTAGCGTCGAACACTCCGAGCGGAAAATTTCGTGCATCTCGAAAAAACTGGACCTTGCGCGAGATTTATTTTTATTTTTTGCCACACGAGAGAACGTGAAAGAAAAGAAAGGAGCCGAGATATATATTGGTCAGTGGAATGGTGAAGATACATACGAAACCAAAAAATTACGAGAATGAGAGACAAAATAACTAAAATTAACCTCAAATTTATGAGGAATCAAAATGGCGTCCGTCCGAATCGCACGAAGTTTGGACAACAACAAAACACACCTGCGCGTCTCTCACGACCTTACCAAGTGCACAAAGTGAAATAAATCATGCGCTTTAATTATTCTTCGCGATAGCGAGGGGAAAAATAAAAATCTCAAGTCGTTGCATCACTTTTTCAACTCATATTTGTTCGGTCGTGGTACATTCGTTCGTCAGCGTTCGTGAAACTGTATATTTACGATCGAAAAGCCGATACAGCAATTACACTTATCGCAATATGCAGTGAAGTCACGTTGCGTCACGCACTTCTCTCGCACGTGTATCACTATTATATTCATTTGTAGCAGAATGGAAAACAAGCGAGAACGATACAAATTTGTATCACCCTGCGTCGGCTCGCCTACGCGTGTCAATTTCGTGACATTTGCTCCCTCTCTATCGGAGCCCCCACGTCAATCGGATAGAATTATTCAGCGAGCGATAGCATAATTTACGGAGAAGTCTACAAAGATTTCTGAAATAAGAAAACCGATAGCGAAAACGAAGCTGAGAATGAACAGATTTGTGGGCGACAATGAATTGCTATTTATAATTTCGCTCGATATTTCAGAGATAAAATTATGACTAATTTACAAATCGTGAAATTTTTTTTAGCGGAAATTATACGAAGATTTTCTGAGAATATTTTTTGTTATTTTTTTCGATTGTTTTTCCCGATGTTTTCATCCTCAAGACGTCCGTCTTCGTTTCTGAAACGCGTCGATTCACAGGAAGAGCCGAATTAATTAATTGTCCTCGATCAAGCTATCGACCCGTTGCACAACCCGGATAAAGACAATTTCTTTGAGCCCCTCGCTGGGAGGCAGAAAACAACGTTTCACGGCTACACAAACAAAAAAAAACTAATGTTTGAAGAAAAAAGCTATCCACGGAGGAAAACAAATTTCATCGTTAAAACCGAGACTGTTTTTGTTGCGAACGTGACAAATATTTCTTCCGGTGTTTTTCCAAGCGCGAAATATCAAATTTTTTTTTAGGGTTATGCAAGCATCAAGATAAGAACTTTTTGATGGAACGCAAACATAAAATTTCATTGTACGTTGGATCGGATTTCTCTTTCCCCGTCATCGAGCTTCCGTGTGGCTGATGTTTTCGCGAAATGAAGAGCAACTCGTCTGCGTGTATGTATATCGAAGTCTCTGGTTTCGAGACTGATTCGCGGATTCATGAGTAACGCACGACACGGTAAACAAAACATTGACGCACGAACATT
This sequence comes from Cremastinae sp. B BG-2022a, assembly GCA_030522605.1. NCBI lineage: Eukaryota > Metazoa > Arthropoda > Insecta > Hymenoptera > Ichneumonidae > Cremastinae sp. B BG-2022a. The sequence goes on from JAPYYX010000160.1 coordinate 34,021, forward strand.
TTTTTTGTCCCTCGTGTGTGTTTTTCGAACTTAATCTGATTTGCTCGAGTCGATTCCCCGGAGCGTTCGACCCGTAAGAATCTATTTCATCATCCGGGACCTCCGCTGAGAGGCACGAAAATGCGTGCATCGTCGAAAACTTCATGAAACGAGCGATATCAGTCTCCGGATGAAGTGTTATTCAAATTCTCGTGAGTCATCTATGCTGACACTCTTAGCACATTTATCGCCAATTACTCGCATTATCATTCAACTGTCACGTGGTCAAAGCTTAGCTCGTTTCAAATTTACAGATTTCTACGGAGAAACAATCGGAAAAAAAATACGTGCGCGATACGTTCGATAAACAAAAATCAACACAAAGGTGGATTTCGTAATCCGAACCGCTCAAAAGCGTCCCCTGGTGGAGTTTTTTTTGCTTTTCAGATTTCTGCCCACTTGACCTCCACGCATTGTTCTTGGCTTATTTTTTTCCTATTGTCCTACAGAGTTCAGATTTTTTTTCGATAATTTTCAAAATTTCCATATATATGATTGTCTATTCCTAATTTTAAAATCATGAAAACATCCATCAAGAATCGAGGTGGTCGAGAGAAAAAGAGCGAAAGAAAGTTATCATTCGCACGGACATTCGCGTGCGGTAGTCGCGCGGCGCACAGCTGATTCGAGGCCCTTTCCAGGCCAGCGATTAGCGACACAGGCGGCAGGCGGCAGCACTGCGGGGAACGACAAGAGAGGCGCTGTGGCGTGTGACGCGTCAGTGCGCCGTCGTAGCTCGTCGAGGTAGGATTCAAGCTCGATGTAACGGGATAGGCGAACATTCGCTGCTCGAGACAAACATCATTTGTTCAACAATACTCGTGTATCATCGAGCGTGCATCGGATGTCCATGAACGTTAACAACCAAACAATAAACAATAAATGGTAAAAACATAATCCATAAATAAATAACAACAAATAAATGGTTAAAAATCAGCGATAAAAAGCGAAGCAGTCGGGTGGGCAGGAAAGAAAGTGAAAAAGGGAAAATCTTGCGCGGAGCCCGGCGGGAAAATTGCGAAAAAATTAAAAGAGATCGAAATTAAGAGTAGAATTTAAAAAAAACAAAGAAATAACGAGGGAAATCGATCGTTCGGGTGATTCTTATGTGTGATCAAGAGTTACGTGTCTGTCAGTGGAGAGTAGTAGCTCGGTGTTGGGACGACGAGACTATCTTGTCGTCGTCGTCGTTGTCGTCTTGCTCGTCGGTAATAGATCAAGTACAGGGGTATCCGACCGAGTCCATGAACCCGTCGGATGAAGCGAGCGAAGAGGACAGAAGAACTCCCGAGTGCTCCGAGGACCAACAACATTCGCAAAGCTCGATCCTCGTTGTCAAACATCCAAGCAAATTCCTATGACCGTACCGTAGAACCAGAATCATGCCCTTAAATTAAAATACCACGAAGGCAAAGCGAAGTAAATCCTAAAACTACACTGGTACCTTCATTATTCATTCTTCTCTCGCCAAAACTCGCACGCTCGTAAAAATACATTTTGAAAAATAATTAAATTAAAAAATATATATAAAAAAAAAATAAATACGCGAGAGGCTCGCACGTAAAGTTGCGTGGGCTCAAACGCACAGCTGTGATAATATCGTTAATCTACGAATAAAGAGAAAATAATATGTACATATAAACACACGCGCATTCATCGACGAGAATCGAGAGAATTTTCGATGAGGTTCACGACTGTAATGAAATTATGTACATATTAACGTGTCTAGTGTAAAAATTGTACATATATTTTTTTAAAACGTATGCTGGATGCGGGAATAATTGTTAAATTGCCAAGTGAAATAAAACGACGGGAAAAATGTTGCGGAGCGACAAGGAACCGGACAACGGTATAAGCATCAAGTGCGGGGCGGAGAGGAACGGCGAAAAAAGAAAGAGCGGATACAAACTTGTACCGAGGAAACCGGAAACGGAGAAACGGATTAACGGAAGTGGAGGAGAAAAAGGTAAATAAAAAAAATTGATGTATCATATTCCCTTCGCAAATTCATTGACAAATTAAAAAAATATATTTTGAAAATAAAAAAAAATATTTCAGATAGTCATTTTTAAAATCTCGTTAAAATCTATTTAACGCATTGAATTATTCTTATCGCTAGAGATGAAAGAAAAATCGTTTTGTCGATTACAAAAAAATAATGAGCAAAAATCGTATTTTATTTCTCGAGCTATTTTACAATGGTCATTAACATTCCTAAGTAGTGCGATACTGAATAGAATGAAAATTGGTATTTTTCTAACGTTCGGAACGCTCTGCGTTGCGAAAATTTACAGCGTCGAGCACGCTTCTTTGTTCGTGCGGAAATGTCGTTCTGACGCACCGATCGTACGCAAGGCTCGGTATAAAGCTGAGACCGAGGCACTTTTGCCCGAGCATTCCAAAATCAACGAATGACAGGGAAATCACAAAGAACTTGGTGAAAACGTCGGTTCGACCTTACGTACGGCTGACTCGTAAAAAAAAATCGAAAATAAATTTGTGCCTGACTCAGTTTTTCCTGAAAAGTTTTTCGCTCGAGCTAAAAGTAAGACGACAAAAAGAGAAACGAGAAGGAGGAGAAGAAACCGACTTTGTCATTTTCAAGACTTTTATTTATTCTCAATTATCATTTCAACGACACGTGAATTTTAAAACATGTCAAAATAGAGGTCAGTCGGTCGCGTATTCGCGCAAAACTTCCGCTCATTTCCAAACGTTATTTGAAGAAAAGGAGACAGAAAAATAATCGAGATATCCCGGGGAGTGAGAAAAACCGGTTCGAAAATTATTTTATTCCGGGTTAGGTGACAGGAGATTTTTTTTTTTCATCAATGTGTGTCGCTAATGAAAAAAAATACGAAAAACAGTCCGTGAACGATAATCGATTCGAAAAATATTTTTGCTCCGGGGAAAAGTATTTTCAACACTTTTTTTTCCGAGCAACGGACAGTTCGGGCTCCAGTTATCGTTACGAGAAAAGCAAGCGAACGACGACACTTTCGGAAACAAATAAAAAAAGAATTTTCGGTGTGCACGCAACGCTCGTTCGCGTTTCTCTCTCGTTCGCCTCCTCGTATGGCCTCCCGTATATGCACCCTCGGTACTCCGGTGGCAATTATCCACCAATAAGAAAAAACGCTGAGAGCGCCTCCTCCGGGGGTTCAACGAACTCGAGCCAAACAAGAGAGCTCAAGTCTGCTCGTACGCACGATAGATGTTTACTAGCACGTTCGGTTATAAATATTTTACGACTGTCATGTGTAATAACAAGAAAACACTTTTTTCTCGTTGTGAACATATTTTTTTGTCTCGTAAAAAATTTCGCTAATTTTTAAATGAATTTGTGGAATTTTTGTTGTAGATGAGAATTCGCTACTTTGATTATTCCGCCCGCTCTCAAGATGCTCTTGTTTATTTTAATAATGGAAATCGAGAGCTTGCATAAATTTGACAGAAATATTCGCATTGTATGAAAGTGTTGGAATATCGAGTCGTTCGCTCGACGAAAGCGCAAACTCCTAGCGCCCTCTCACTCTCACTCTCGTTCTTTTTCTCTTTCTCTAACGACGGTTTGAGCTTGCGCCGCGCTGCGGCGAAAAGTCGCATCACGGTGCACACGTCCGATCACCGAATTACAAATTACATACACAAAGCGATCGTGTTTTCTCTCGGATTGCGCAAAGTAAACTGGAGAAACAATTACTCTTATGCATATTTTTAATACGTATCAATGTTTGTTGAATTGTTTTATCTTCTTTTGCTTGAAATAAATACTCAGACTTCTGCAATAAATATAAAGACTCTTAAAATAATTGCTCCGTCTTTTCGAGTTTCTCTCCCTTGTGTATTTTTTCGGGATATCACTCTTTCGAATGGTTCTCAGTAAAAATAAATTCCGAGAAGAGAAAAAGGTTTTCGCTCGAATCAATCTCGGGACCAGACAAGCAAAAAGTTTTTTACCTCTTTCTGCTCTTTCTTTCGATTCTGCAAAAAAAAACCAGGCGTCTCGTTTTTGCTCGTGATTCGTTCGAGCGTTCATCGACGTGTATGAGCTTTCCGCTATTTTAACAAACGAAGGACAACTAAAATCTCGTGTAAATGTCGTATCGCGGCGATCGATGTGCTCCAAAACGGGGGTAAATGGAAGCCCATCTGCGATATTCCCGTGTTGCCAAGCTAATACTTGAATACTCCTCCCACGAGTATTCAAGAATTAACTCCGTGCCCTCGACTTTTCTAACCTCAAAATCTCTCTTCATGATATCCGTCGTCATTTCCTTGCAAATTCTGGAGTTCCAAAACTTGCGATAACGAAACTAACAACGATAACGAGATGTAGTTTGTTCGTACTTATATTAAATGTACTAAATATTCGCTACGTGCAAACTGCGACCTTTATCCCACTATACATTCCCATGACCTCGTTTCTCGATGAAAACAAGAGGAAAACAAAGCGCGCGAGATGAAAAGTTCAAATGCAGAGTTAATTCGACGTAAAATCCAGAGTTATTTCTTCCTTTTTTAATTCTTAACTTCGATTTAGTATTTTCAAGCTCAAATGTCTGCGTGATTTATTATTGTCATTATCATTATTCTTGATGAAAGAAAGTGCAAAAACAAAGCGCGCGAAATTAAAAGTTTGAATTCATGATTTATGTCGCGTAAAATTTTCTTGGAGCTTAAAATTTGTTTTAACTCCACATTATTATTTATTTAACGTAAAATTTAGATTGCTTTTATTTCTTTTTTAAAACTGAAATTTCGACACGTTTTATTATTGTTACAATTATTGTCGATAAAAACGAGAGCAAAGCTCGCGTGATGAAAGGTTCATGATTCATAGTCCATTTCGCATTAAATCCAGAAAGCACTTTCATTCGTTTTTTATTGATAATTCATATTCAGTACCTTCGAGCTTGAATTTTGGTCCGACTTATTATTATCATTATGAAATATATTTCATAATTATATATCATTCGTGATTTTAAATTCAAATCTGTTTTTTAACTAAAATTTTAATTCAAGGCTGATTATTCCTTCATTTGAATTTTTAATTGGAAGCGAAACTAGTTTTTTGTTTGAATTATTATTATTTTTTTTTCATTTTTTATCTTTTGGTTTTATTTTCTGAAAGTTTTGCATCTCGAGGGATTTCTTTTTACAGCGTCTGTACGAAGTGATTTAAAAAGTGTACGTGCTCGCGTATATATCGGGTATCGCGGTAATCGAGCTGTCACGAAAGTTCTATCAGATTCCACCCACACAAAATTCTACGGTAAATCGTTCTTTTTCTTTTTCATCTTCTCACATCTGCGGTGCTCCGTTTCGAATCGCAAATAGTGTTTATTCCTCGAAAAATTAGATTATTCTCCTTCTCTCGCAACCCTCGACGCTCAATTCCAAATGAACTTAGTCTATCTAACTTTTTTTTGTCTTCTCTTCTATCCCGTTTTTTTTCCGACCGAAGAATTCGATACATTCGAAAGAATCCAATTTGCACTCAACCCACGTTAGCCATGAGTGGAAAGAAAAATACCAGAATTGTCAGAGGTAAAAATTTTCAAAATAAAAAAGTCTTATTTTTTAACGTTAATAAATTCCAAATTTAAAAATGCGAAAAGTTGTAAAAGTCCAAAATAACAGTTTTTTTAGGTGTAACAAATTTTTTAAAATAATTTGCACTCAACCCACGTTAGCCATGCATGAGTGGAAAGAAAAATACCAGAATTGTCAGAGGTAAAAATTTTCAAAATAAAAAAGTCATATTTTTTAACGTTGATAAATTCCAAATTTAAAAATGCGAAAAGTTGTCAAAGTCGAAAATAACAGTTTTTTAGGCGTGACAAATTTTTTAAAGTAATTTCAAATTATTAAAAATATGAGAACAATTTGATGTGAAACTGAAAAAAAGTTTTTACATATGGAACTTGATACTTTGTGATGAAAAAATGAATCGGCGATGTGGAAAAAATCGATCATGTTCCGAATCGCGGTTCGGTTTATTTCCTTTTTGATTTACTTCGAATCGAGGCAACGGGGCCAGAACGATGACACGCAGAGTGGCAACGAGTCAAATAATTTGAAGCTGCATGTTGCCCGGTCTCTCAACTCGGAGCTTTTTTTTGCAGGGACAAGTAGATGTGATTCAAAAATTGTATCATTAAAAAATGGTAATAAATTAATGGCAATTTTTTTTCGATATTAGGGTCAAGGTTAACATTTTTTTGAATGTAATTTTTTTACCTAAAGTTATGTATGACGTTGAATATTTTGGAAAAATCAAAAGTTATTTTTTATTAATAAAGGAGCAACATTTTTTTTCGAAAATTTTATTTTTCGAGAAAAAAAACGCGGATCGAAATTTTTACCGATCAGACTTGAACATCGCATTGAGCAATTTTTTTTTATTCACGTGATATTACTGTGAAATTTAATGTAAATAAATAATGTGTTTTTTAACGTCAACTCGTAAAAATCTAATTTCATATTACTGTATTTGAATTGGCTATAAAATAGTCATGGACGCTTTTATGAAGTAAATTACGTTTTCACAAGTGATCCGAAATCCGTAATGGACCATAGCGCAAAATGGAGCAATCAACGTGTCCCTTTGTGCGTAAAGTCTCCCGGATAATCCTGGAATTCGATATTTCAGGCTGAATCGCGACGCAAAGTGCCATCCTCCGCGAACACGTTCACTCCATTAAATCTCACAAGGAACGAGTCAATACACCTTGGAAAACGCGCTCCATTAGCTCCGAGAAAAATCATTTACGAGCGATGCTTCTTCTTCTCTGCTCGCGATATTTCTTCTCGACTTGCTCGACGTCTTTTTCACGTTAAAAGAAATCACTCTCAAGAATTTTAAAACGAATTCAAAAAAATAACGTAACTCAATTTTTCACTTTAAATTTAAATAAAAATTAACTTCAATTTTCAACTTTTATTTTTAAATGCAATTTCTAAAAAATTGCAAAATATTCAACTCGCTACATTGTCTTCCGAGTGAAAATAATTCCAAACGAAAGTCGTTTTGGCGGAGGTACAAAAAAAAATAATGCTCGGAAGAGATTTTTTTTAGTATAATAGAATAAAAAGAAAGGCGAGAGCCATGACTCGTAAAACGAACACGTGCTGGTCTCTCGTAGTGGAAATTTCCTTGGCTCGACTGGAATATACCCAAAGTGCTTCGTTTCAAAGAAGCCTTCGTCTCATCTCTCTCGCTCTCGCTCCTCTCACCCGTCCATCTTCCTTTTTTCGTTTCTTTCCTCTCTCGAATTCCCGGACGGAGCGTCGTTACAAAACTGACCCTGCGAGAAACACAACACGTGTGCGCCTTCAAATATTTATTTATCTCTTGCACAATCCGAAATAAAAATTCTCATAACCGGTAAAAAATATTTTCGTGTACATTTTTCGTTGAAAATTGCCATGTCCAATTTACTATTTCAACACCGCGGATACGAGCTATAAAAATGTTGATTGAACTGAAAAAAACAAAAATAAATTGGTCAATATAAAAATTATGGTGAAAAACTTGTAATTGGGAAATTTCGATTAGAATTTTAATCGAAATTTCCACTTGGATTTCACTTTTTAATTTTCCTGTCGAAAAAAGTTGCATCAAGCTTCTCCGGTTATTGGAGCGTAACGTTGAAAGTGACTGTACGCACGAGCGGAATGTAGGTCAGTGTCTAGGTCAGAAAGGCGGTGTAAGATCCGATTATGTCACATTCAAGGATGCGCGCAACAGTTGACGAGGAAATCCTTTATTTCGATCATTTGTAAACGTGCATAAAGCGTAAGATTGTTGACATCAGAAGTGAACGATCTGTCATCGATGACAGATGTCAGAATTCGAACGAGAATCAAGTATTTCTTATTCCAATGCGTAAAGAATATTTTTCTACATCGATGACTATACAAAAAATTGATAAAAAATAGATAACAAAATGCTAAAAAAAAAATTAATTTTGTATCTGAAACAATTTTAAATAAAATCTATAAAATAAAATCGCATCAGCCTCGGACGACTCGATCGCACTCGACATGGAGTTGTGACACTTTTGGTTAAAAATTATAATTTAAATTCTCTGTTGAAATAAAACTTGACGAAAATTCTAAAAAAATGAGAAATTTTGAATAATTATAAAATAATTTTTTTATTCGTGTTGGATTGATTTTTGGACTTTCGGTAATGGTGAAATTGTTGTTGGCTGTCTTGACGATCGCGTTCGCGATTTATTTGGCTTTCTATTGTGGATTCTTCGACGCGAGAACAGCGAGGAAACGCGAGTCGCATCCGTGCGATTATCCAGCCAGGGATTCGAGTCCCTGTCGGGCGTCGAGAACGAATCGAATGTGCGATTCGAATCGCGTCGAGGAACGACAGAACGGGCAAGAATCGCACGAAGACCCAACGGACTCGAATCCTGAAAATTCTCCTTATCAGAGAAGAAATCTGAACGAAAACGCGTTTCCGAATCCTGAAAATTGTTTACGTCCTCCAAATTGTCCGAATCCCCAAAATTATCCGAACGGTCTAAGACCACCGGTGATTGAAGTTTCGAGTGTTGATAACCATCGCGTTGGAATCACTGATAATGATCACAATTATCAGGAAGATCCGAGAGCATCGTCGACACCCCTGGATCTGAATTATCGTTCGAAAAATCAGCAACTGCTTGTCGAGCAAAGAAAAGAGCTCCCGCCGGGTCCAAATTTTCAGGAGAGCTTGGAAGACGTTGAAAAATGCTGTAATCTGTTTTTTGGTAATCGCCGAGGAAGCAACAACGGGAAATATAACGCGGGTTTTGATAAAGCCGAAGAGGCAAACGGCACACCGATCCAGGGCAATCGAGGCAGTAATTAATCAATTAAATTTATTACTGTCGCGATTTTTTATCGCGATGAAATCTGATTTTTTTATGGACGAAAAAATTATACAATTTTTTTGTGGAAAGGATTTCTGTATTTTAAAATATTTGATAATTTATTTCGATTTAAAAATTGATGATTTTTCAAGAAAAAAAAAATTGGTACATTTTTTTATCAAAAAATATCCCATAATTATTTTAAGATTAATTATTCAATATTGTGGGAGAAATTCGTAAACGAAAATTTCTTTTTTTTTCATCCTTGGTGATTGCAGTAGAAATTTTTTCCCTCAATATTCAATAATGAAAATGTAAAAAAATGTAATACATTTTTTTCGATCGGAAGAATTGTACTTGGGTCGTGTCCTTGACGATAATTATTTCTTAATTCATAAAAAATACGAAATTTTATATCCGACAAAAAATTAAATTTTTCCTTTTTCATATAGAAAGAAATGGTATAATGCGAGATCAGCTCCGAAACATCGAATCGTTCGTGCACAAGAATTGTCGTCAGCGAAGTAGAATCCAAACGTGAAATAAAGAAAACGTTGAAAAATGTCTGCGAGGAGATGCAAATCCTGTCTGTTGAACTCTCAGCTACGACTCCAGCGAGAAGTAATCGGTGATTCCCTGGGGACTTTGATGTCTTCATTGACGATAACCGATTCCCTTAACCAGAGTATTGACCAAATTTCGGGATGGTCCACCGAAGGATTTTTCTCTTCACTGCTGCGGAGCAAATTTGCGACTTTTTTCGTAAATTTCGTCGTCTCCGTTCTCGTTTCATCCGTCGTCTGGCTCCTCTACGAAGAGTTCTCCGGCTGTTTTCTCAATTTTCTCTGGGATCTGGTTTACGTAATGGTCGGAATTTTTGGCTCCGGTTCGACCCTACTCGCTCTGATGCTCAAGAGAAAAAACGAGCGTGTCAACGGCGATCGATGTTTCGACGACGAAAGGGGTTTAAGGAGTCCACCCACGATAGGACGATTTGGCCTTTATTTATTAAAAGAGACATAAAAATGAATTTCGCAATTTATCATCGTTTTTAATAAAACTACGTTGAATCTTTCATATCTCGAGAAAAATGTGTGTTTTTTATTTCTTGAATTTTAATTTCAAATGAAGTGTTTAAATTCCTTTTCCGAATAGTTTTCATTTTTTTCGTAAAATTAAAATAATGGAGTGGATAAATTTCAGCGATGTGAAAAACACGCTCGCTATCTCTGAGCGACGTCCGAGCGTTGAAAAAATTTCTACGATTCTATCGACCATTCTTTTTCTCCCTGTACGTTTGTTATGATTATTGTTGCGAACTCGGAGCGTGTCTATCAGCAAGCTGTATGTTTGCTCCGAGAACGTTATCGTCCGATTTTTTACGAGTCGAGCTGATAATACTCGCCTAACTCTTTTTTTTTGCTTCATGGTATGTCCACTACGAAAAATTGACGAAAAGTTTGAAATTAAAAAAAAATTTTTTTATAAAAAGAAGAAATAAAAATCTCTAAAAAAAAATTCGATATTTCGGCTGAAAATCTGAGCGAATAAAGTTCAAAAAATTTTTAAATACTTGATACAATTTTTTTGCCATTTTTTTATCTTATGCAAACTTTTAAAAAATTCACATAAATATTCGATTTCCTTTGGGGGAATGTAAAAAGTGGGACTCCGAAATTTCCAAACTTGTAAAAGTGTTGAAAAAGCGCCCAGGTGGCCCCTACAAATAGGTCGAAACTTTTTCATTGATTTTCTTGGCGTTGATGATTCATTTTGAACATCTTTTTATATGCAGCGATAACGTGGTCTGCGTACATCTGGAATAACGCCTTTAAACACCTTCCCTCTCATTTTTATTCTTTTATGGTCTCGCAGAATTACCTCAATCCCCTTTTATGGCAACTTTAAGAACTTCAATCACCCGATAAGAAGCTGTAAAATTTCTATTCAAATATTTATACAAAAAAGTCTCTGCTGATCCGGAACGTGTGCAAATTTTAAACTCTCTCCACTCTCAATAAATGAAAATCGTGCCTCGATTTCTTTTTTGCACCTTTGAATAAACATTTATTTTCTACAAATTTATTTTTAAGGTTATCAAATTTTAATTGTAGAAATTCAACTGAATTTTTATGGAAAAATTTAGACTCTCGAAAAACGAAATCGTAGATTAAATTCGCAAACAATATTATTACATTTGAATATGAAATTCAATTGATCGAAAAAATCATTAGCGAAGGTTAATATTTGAAAAAAGTGACAATTCGAGTTCAATATTAATTTTGAAAATTTTAAATTATTTATTGATTAACTAATTGATGGATTATTTATGAATTTCAGTAAAAGATGCTACGAGTGAGGGCGAATTGGTACCACCGGACGGAGGCTGGGGATGGCTCGTGCTGATCGCGTCCGTCATGGTGAACGTTCTTATTCCGGGCACGATAAAATCCTTCGGTGTCCTGTTTGTCGAGTTTCTCGACGTGTTCAACGCATCGCCGGCGAAGGCGGCATGGATTCCATCCCTGTGTTATTTTCTCTACAGTTCTCTCGGTACGTTTTGTAAATTCACTCCCTGATAATAATAATAATAAATAATAATATATTAATAATAATAATATCAGTATCATAAATGTTATTAAATTGTTTTTTATTAATAATTATACAAAATAATAATATAATTATTATTATTGAAATGCTTGAATAGTTATTTAATATTTTTCATTTTCTTCAACAGGCCCATTGTCGAGCATTCTCTCGGTCAAGTATTCCTATAGAACTGTCACTCTGATCGGTGGATCGTTCGCAGCTGCTGGAATGATGCTCAGTTATTTCGCGAACTCTGTTGAATTCCTTTACATAAGGTAAAAATTGTAAAAAAATAAATTACATAATATTATGGTTGATTATTTATTATTTTATAAAATTATATTTTAATAAAATTGTATTTGTATAAAATTACAAAATTTTATGAAATTTTATTGATCGTACTCGACGAGAATGACTTTTGCTTAATTAATCGTCGAAATTTAGACTTCGTTTTTCTTTTGGAACGTTTACATTTTTTTTAGTATAGTCGAAATAATATTTAATAGTTCTCTGAAGCTTTATTGACGATTTTTATATTATTTGTTATTAACTAATTAATTTTTTTATCACGATTTGTAGTTACGGAGTATTCGTCGGGATCGGTGCCGGACTGTCCTTCCCACCAACGGTCTACATCGTGACTTCTTACTTCGTCAGACTGCGAGGACTCGCTAATGGGCTCTGTATTTCGGGCAGCGCACTCGGATCGATATTCCTGCCACCGATCCTTGGATTGCTTCTGCAGGAATACGGCTACAGGTTTGTAAATGCAGTAAACATTAAAAAATGACAAACAATAATTTCTTCCGTAGCAATTTCTCGTAAAACTGTTTTTGTAAATTGTTTTTCAAGAATATTCCTATAAAGAATATTTTTTTAAATTTTTGTATAAAAATATTAATTTTATTAAAATTATTATTTATTTTTCAGAGGAGCCGTATTATTGATGGGTGCAGTGACCTTGAATGTATGGGCAGCTGCATTATTGTACGAGCCAGTGGAAAAGCACATGAAGCGAGCGCCGATCTGTCAGGAATCCGAGGAGGAGATGATCGAGGGAACGACGGTGATGAGTCCCGAGGAGGAAAAGAAATTAAACAATCTCCTGATAATCCCGAACTCAAAAACGAACGCCGCTGCGCCGATCGTTCCAAAGAGCGCGTCCAGCGTAGCTCTGGAGAATTACAAGAACACACCGGTCCAGGGTAGAACGAGGAAAATCAGTGTACCTACGGGACGAGATTTAGCGAGTCAAATGCACAGCACACCGGCGTTGCACGCGGTCCCTGAGCGCGGAGGATTCGAGAGCGGGAGACTGTCGAAGCGACGAACCGCAGCAAGATCGCCGAGCACGTCGTCCTTCAATTATGTCAGTACGCCGTATCACGGGAGCACACTGTCAGCTCTTCATCCCGTCCACGCGTCGACTATGACGCTGAACGCGATCACGAACACCTTCGCGAGAAAATCACCAGAGAAAACTGTAAACAAGAAAGAAGGTTCGAGTGACAAATTCTTCGACATCAGCTTGCTCAAGGATCCGTTGTACCTCATTATTCTCATTTCGAACAGTACGAACGCCGTGAGTTACACAAATTTTGTGATCCTCCTCCCAGCGTACGCGATTGCGTTGAATTTCGATAAAAATATGTCCTCGCTGCTCCTCTCGACGGTCTCGGTTCTTGATCTCATCGGTAGAATCGGCGGATCTGCACTTTCGGATATGAAGATAATGCCGAAGCATTGGTACTTCGTCGGTGGACTCTTCGTCTCCGGAATTTCTCTCGCGCTCCTTCCGATCGCGACGTCCTACCTCTGGCTCTCGATCTACTGCGGCGTTTTCGGTCTCGCTTCGGGGATCTACGTCGGTGTAACTGCTGTCATAATGGCTGACATGCTGGGAACGGAGAAATTAACTTCCTCCTACGGGATTTCTCTATTCGTCAACGGAGTCATCCAACTCGTCGGTCCTCCGATTTGCGGCCTCATCTACGAGAAGATTGGAAAGTACGGTCCGATATTCACGATTCTTGGTATAATTCTTGTCGCCGGAGCTTCCCTGTGGGGATTCATGCCCTTCATCAAGAAACGTCAGAGACACGCGGAGACGAACGCCCAGGTTGAGAAGTTATAACATTATGATACAAGCTTCGAGCCTCAGGACACGGGAATCACCTTCGAGGTAACCAAGTGCAAGAGCGATACGTTCTTCGGCGCGCAGGAACGTTTATAACGAAAGAACAAGGAGAATGAGTTACTGATTCGACTTGGAAATCGCTTAATTCGTGCCGCAGTGCATAAACAAATCATAAAAGAACACTTTCGAATAAGAAATAATCGTGGAATGTCAGTTTAGGATAATATTAAAAAAAAACAGTTATTTCGTTGAAAACATTTTCGAGAGGATATACATGTGTATGAGTGTATACTAATATGTATATAATTATGCCGACAACAAGATATTAATTACGTTATCTCTCTTTTGAATTATGACAGAGCAATATAAATGAAAGTAATATTGGGTGATAGAAAGAAGAGAGAATTTGTAATTAATTGCCTTCGATCGAAATCTTTCTTCGCGTTGTTTTATATCTCGAATTTGATGAAAAAAAGAAGCAGAAATATGAAACAAAATGTCTTGCCTTACTATTCTAATTGTATTTACTAAAAAAAAATTTAAAGAAATAGGGCGAGCACAATATTATTGTATTCTGACTGCAAAATGCTAGAAAGTACTTATATTAGCTCTTGGCACAAACAAAATGAAACATGAATTCAAACACTGTAATAAAAAGAAAGGAGGATAAGTTAATGTATTACTTTTGTAAATGTATATTTTCCACGGCATGCAGGAGGATTAGAGACATTTTTAACTGTGCATTTGTGAAGATCGTAATTGTGTAATGTATGCAAGAAAACAGCATGAACGTTTCTTGTTTATTACTATTCGAAAAAAAAACAAAGACACAATTGGCATAATTGTGATTGCGAGCGTTTTTAAGCGGTCTTGCGTAGATCATAATCTGTCTCTAAAGTTCGAAATCGTGCGAAAAAATAACCAAAAAAAAACAAATGTGGACCATATTTCGTCCGGATGAACGCGAGAGAGGATTTGCCGTGAGTTTTAACGAAATTTACATCGATCGTAAAAGTTACAGGACACGGACCTTGGTAACACGATCCATTATTTTCGTATTTTCGCGATAAAATTCTCACGGGAATGTCGGGATTATAATTTAATTCATAAATGTTGCTCGAGGTGCGCATTTAGGAACGCTCTGGTTATACGGTGCGGACTAGACTACAGTATTTTATAGATTATTTTTTATCGTAATTCGTTCCATCAGACGACTAAATCGCTAGTCCTTTACCAAGCGATCGAATTATGTTTATTCTGCGAATAAACTATTAAAAAGACAAATACAACAGTTTTGTTATTATCTCTAAAAAAAAGATCCCTCCTTGACGAAAATCCCAACGAAAAGATTTTTGTAAATAAGTATACAATTTAAAATCTAATTATCACATTTATTAAAATTATCAAAACACTTTACACAATATTGCAACTTGAGCGTCAGCGAATTAAAAAAAAGTACAGAAAAACGTTGGAAACGAATTCCACGTATTGCAGAAAATCTTTAAAATATTCGGGAGTATTATTATTATGAATAATTGATATTGAATATCTCAGTGTTCTGAGGATTGGCAAAAAAGCTAGAAGTTTTTTCCTATACGGCGATTCATTAAGATAAATTTGATATAAAAATTTTCGATATACTAATGCACGAAATATTTACACATAATGTATTGTAAATTATCACCCATTTTTACACGCGGTAACCGCGTTTGACGTGAAAAATTCAAAGGAGACAAATTTGTGGAAATTTATGTTGGTTTCCAGGCCACTGTACTCATTTTGTTGTTGAGCTCTTGAAGAATGAGCGAGCAGGTGAGTTGCTTCTCCGGAGAGAGACTGCTCACTCCTTCCATCTCGTCGTCATCTTCACCAACTCCGCTGTTACTACTCGGTCTTCCTCTACCCTTGCCTTTTTTTCTCTTTTTTTTGTTTAATTGTCGATAGTCTGTATCGGACCCGGCTTCCCTGGTTCTTCTAATCTAAAATTATATTTGAATATTCACATAAATTAAAATTTTATAAATATGTTACATCAATTTTGTATTCCTGACCAAGTTAATGAAACGTTAGTTTATAAATTAACTGAAGAATTTAAAAATTTACTTTTGCACTTTTCCTTGTCTGCTTGTCATATTCTAAAGCATCGTAATAGTCTGGTTTTCCTCTTTTAACTCTATTTGTTCTCCGAGTTTTCATGACCCCAGGATCCGGACTTGGTGGACTTTTTATGGAATTTCTTCGAGCATTGAAAAATGAATGTCCACAGGGACAAGCCTTGCATGCTACAGGAACCTAAAAATACATTTTTTTATAAGAATTATTGTACAGTGATACAATAGAATTGGAAAAAAAATTTTATTTTAAATACAAAATAATTAACCTGAAAAGTTGTGAGCCTAACCAATATTTCTCTTACATAAAAAATGAATTAATCTAAAAATTAGATTTTATCAATTTGATTTTTAAATAATTTTTCGTAAAACAAAAATATTGAAAATAATATTTTACCTGTTGTTCACATTTTGGACAACCCTTGCTAATTGTTTTTGTTTTCGCCATTTTTCGAGGATTCATTTATTACGATAATAAATGCACATGACCACTTTTATATCCTATTTTGAAAGAAACAAAATAGATCAATAAACCAAAATGGTAAGTAGATAAGATATTCTCATTGTGAACGCGAGCTAAAAAATTTTTATTACCATTGGTCTTTGTCAAAAAATAAAAATTCAACTCACTCAAACTCGTGCAAGAGGCTCCGAAAATAATGTCTTTGCAAAAATGACAAACACCGCTGTCGCTTGTTGCGATCGTTCGACTAGATCATTTTTTTGTTCGTAAAGATGAGAATTTGGTCGCGAATTGGACGCTGTTCGCTAAACGTGAATTGTAATTTTCGCACATTTGCTTATTTTCAGCCAATAGAAAGTCTTGTATGCATTTTTTTATTCTCTTTTTACAGTTCGGGTATATTTCGTGTGACACTACGAATTCGGAAGTGTCTTCCCCCTCCATAATTTACTGATAGCGTCCCGATGCGCGAGTATATGTAGTTGTGTGTAAGGTGCTCGGGAGCGGGGCGCTTGAGAGAATGCTTTCGCTCCTTTCTATCGCTTTTTCTATCTTTTTCTCGTAATCGTAATTTGACAATATTTCGTTGAGCGTTAGTTCGCCGAAAAGCCGCGCGTGTCGCTACCGTCCGGTTGCGCATTGTTTATCCACGAGAGCGTCGGTTGCCCGCGTGAACCGAACGAATCGAACACAACGCCGGCCCGTTTCCGGTAACAACAGGAGCCTCCGAGATAAAATGGCGTACTGCGCTAGGATTTAATCAACGGTCTTGAACTCTCTATGCTTACTTTTGAAAAAGTGACGGACACGACGCGTACGGCTCGAGTCATCCCACGCTGACGGACTAAGTGAAGAGAAATTTGTGAAACCATTACATTACGACGATCATAAATACGTGGGTATTTCATTATTGCTACTAAATAATCGTGCGTTATAGCGTCGCGTAAACGGGACGCGTCTACGAAAGCGCGCTCCTCGCTTTCGCTCAGTGCGACCATCTTTTTATTTATTTTTCTTTTTTTTTGTGTATTCCAATGGAGAGTCCGATGGTGTCGCCACTGGGCGAATTTCTCTCTCTCTCTCTCTTCCTTACTCTCCATGTCGATATAGAGCTTTTGTTTTGCAAATGAAGCTAGGATTAATTTTGAGTTGGCATTTCTAGTCGCAAAATGATGTTGCTATGCTGAATAAGAGAATGAGCCCTTCACTTTTCAGTTCCAGCCTTCGCGCTTCGAACCTTTACAGACAACTCTTGAACAATGACGCTTCGACGCATATTCCATTTTTGCCGTTTACTTTTCTATTTTTATGTTTTTTGACACACGCTTGACGACAAAATTTAATCCTCGTGTCGAGCACGTGGATTTTTCGTTGCTCATCCAATGACGCAATATTTGATGAATGTTCACTTGTAAAATGTATTTTTACAAAATTTCATGGTTTTTTAGAATGATGTTTTCTAAAATTGAATGTAGCCCAATGATTGGGAAAATTGTCGTCTAGACATTTTTAGATGGCAAAATGAAAGGTGATCACATCAGTAGAGATATATTTATACTTCATGGTACGTAGGAGTGTCCCGTTCCATGCTGAATAAGGACATTATCAGCATATTATTAGCCGGCCAGGCGGAGATTATCTTCATTGCTCCAAAAGTTCAATTTTCTGATCGCTTTTTGCCAAAATACAACAGACAGATTATTTGTTATGAATTATGAATGTATTTGTAGCAGATTACTAATCTTTTGGATAAAGGCGAATAATTTTTTGAGTAATTATTGAATATTCCGCTTCTCTGAATTCTTTTTTAATAATGGAACGTTAAAAAACTTTTACAGTTTTTATTAAATATTGTTTTTATTGCTCTGGATTTTTCTGATATGTAATGGAATATTTGTTACAAAATACAAATGTTTACAGATATTTAAACTATGCTAATAAATTTAAGTGATTTTTTGAATATTTAATGAATGTTCTGTTTTCTCAGATGCTGGAAAACATTGAAAAATTTTATTTTTTAACTCTTACATTTTTTATTTTTAATGTTTTCATGATATAGTTTCTTGAATTTCATTACTCAGTTTTTATTTCAGTTGATTATCAAAGCCCAAGACATGAGATATGGCTACAGTGGAAGAAATGGGCTCTCGGCTGATGAGAGCTGCTAAAGAACTGGCTGATTGGAATTTTCCCTTTTCAGAGGTGAGATAATATTTTAATAGGCGTAGAATTAGAAATTAGAAAAATATTAATTTTTTTTTAATTTGTTTATTTCCATGACACAGAGAATATGCAATTTTTCAAGTTTTCAATTTTTCAATTTATTTAATTATTTTCTTGTTTCAGTCCGTACAAAAATATTGTAGATTATTAGAGGCAGAGCATAATGTAAATTTGAACAAGGCTGCTTTAGTTCTTCAAAATTCAGCCAACACATACGTTCGGAGAGTGGAGTACTTATTTATAGATACCACATCCTTGATACAAACTTTCGTTGATCAAGAGTAAGTTTATCTTATCAGTTTCAAATTCTTTGCAATCAACTATCATTTCTCACCGTGGTGAAAAAATATTTGCGCAGAGCCGAGAGGGAAACGAAAAAAAATACGAAGAAAGACGGCAAGGAAAGGAAGACTGTGATAGATATAATCGATTTCGAAACGATCGACTTCACCCAGTACATCGCGAAAAATATTAATCTAAAAAATCGGAACGCAAATCCAGTAAAATTGTTGGGCCAACGATTTCCCCAGTTGGAAAATTCCTCCAGATCTTTAAAATCGGATCAGGTCAACTCGACTGGAAATGATCAAGAACAAGATAATGATCAAGATGCTGCAAGAAAATATCCGTTTCGGTGAGAATCTTCTTCTCTACCCTTTGCTTAAATGTTATTTCTAATTCGAATGTAAAAATAGTTCGATATACCGTAGCTCACAAAGAGTTTAAAAGTTTTGAATATTTGTAAAATTCGTAATATAATTACTATCCAAGTTCTGCAAAGTCATCCATTTTTACTAAGAGAAATTTTTTTATTTGAACAGGTGTAACCAGTACGTTACATCGTCTGGAGTGCTGGTTGAACACTTGACACCTGAAGGTAAATTCGTTATCCATGATCAACTGAACTTTGGGATTCGAAAATTTTTATCTATTTCTTTTTCAATTTTTCGCGTTTATTAAAAAAATTTTATATTAATTTTGAAATGTTTTATTAGATTTACCAAATGACTCCTGTTCGAGACGAAGTGTAATTTCAAACGTGTCCAAGGAAAATGCTGAACTTGCAGCTATTTCAAATTCCGAGAACGTATTGGACCATCAGGATTTTACGACTCCATTGGCCGATACGGAAAACGATTTGGGAGAGACAAGTTTTGTATCGACGGGCGATTCTGGACGAGGTTCTTCCATCCGAACACCATTGCGACCGGAATCGTCGCTCTCTATCGATCGAGAAGCGAATTGGAGTTCGTTAGAGCCCAGATGCAGCTCAAGATTGTCTATGACTGACTTGAGGAGTCCTATTGAATCGTTTCACGATTCAGGGATTTGTACAGAGACTCCAGCGAACTCGCCACGCAAACGCAGTGCTGATGACGAAAATTGTTTAGAAAAGAATGAACTCGCAACAAAATCTGAGGCTATAGTTAATGAAAATCTTCGCAGGTATTTCTTAAAATTTTTTCTTATCGGCAATTATCTGTAAACTGATTAGTACTATCCAAAGAATTATTTCATTTTTTTTTCTTTCTATTTTTAGAAGTAAAAGGTTACGAAATCTCCAGGAAGAGATTGAAAATTGTAACTCGAGAACACTTGAACCTATACCGTTCGGAGGGGTAGTGGAGGAATGTTCGAAGAGCAAAAAAGAGTTCAAACCTCCCAGCCAAATGCCTTTATTCATGCCCATCGAAAAACCAGTGCGTTCATATTCTCACATTTAAACTCAAACAAATTATTTTTAACATTCAATAATTTTTTTTCTCAATTTACAGCAAAAAAGAAAAGCTCCGGACAAGCACAATAAAAAAAGCCCAAAAAAATCTCGCTCGCAAAATGCCGCGATCCGAGGTAAAAGCAAAACTTCGCAATCGCCAACCAAACAATTATTTTTTCCTTTTGGTCAAAGTGAGAGAGAATTTTTTTTTTTCATACTTTAGCATAAAAATGTGTCGATTGACTAATGATAAAAATATTTTCAGACGATTTTGAAGTCTTGCCAAAAAGTCTACAAAAGTATTTGAAAAATCTTCGGGAACTCTCAGCGTTAGAACCGTACGAGGCCGTCGAGGACGAGTCCGCCAATTTGTTGGGTTACAAAAACAACAATGAGAAACCAAATGTGTTTGATGATGAAAATTCAAAAAGCGATGATGTCACAACGACCGATATTTTGGACACAATTGAAGATTTTCCGATGCCCGACACACCTGAGTCATTTAGCGGTCCCGAGCCGGCAGCCTCAACTCCGTTTACTTACAACGATAGAATAGAGCGTCTCGTTTACGATATACAAGAAAATGCGGATGTTAGGACCGAGCAGGAAGAAGCTGTCATGGAATGGCACAAAAACATTCAAGTGAAATTGAAGGAAATCGAAAAGAGGCCAAAATTCGAAATGGCCGACTATACATCACGAGTTATAAAAAATCTAAAAAAAAATAATGGAAAAATAGATTTTCACAGAATGTGCCAAAAGGAAAAACGTACAGAAGTCTCACGATATTTGTTAGCTTCGTTGATGCTTGTGAGTTTTTTAAACTATTATCTAGAAAGCATGATAAATTGATAATATTCAATAACAATTCATATTAACTATTATTTTTCGTATTTTGTTTATTTGCAGGCCAACAAATGTAACGTTCACATCGATTCGAACGGTGCCGAAGGTAACGTGACGTTGCAACTACTCAGAGACTAGTAACAACGTTGATGTAAATAGCTTTGTGTAAATTATTATAAATATTTTAAAATATTCGTTACTGATCACAGTAACATTTCCGGTGAACTTTCGATCCCAGTTTGGATTGCTCAGTCTAATATCTGTGAATTGTGTTCATGGACAGAAAAAAAACTTTTCAGAGATAAATGCACCAGAAAGTGTTCGGAAATAACTATAAATTTTAAAAGAACAGGAAGTCAATACCACCGAATCGTTATTTAATAACTGTTGATTTAAACAAATGATTTATGAACGAAAACTAATGTACATCACTGTAAATATTTCGCGTAGTCTATGAGGAACAAGTGTGCTCAGATATTTTTGAAACATTCGTGAGATATTTTTCTAAGGTTTTTATACAACAAGTGGCAGCATTTCAGACGTTTTAATGATTCGCCTAATAATGAGAAGAAGTGCGTTTGGCGACGATGAGAGGTCTTTTTTGTCTTTGTAGCTTTATGTCAAAGTTTAATATATTATGTGCGTTACTCGACATTCCACATTGATTCCAATTCCACACGACTCTTGTTAAAAAAATGCACAAGCTACGATCAACTTTTACATTTTTTTATGATTTAAAATTTTTGTTTCGTATGAGTGAATTTCGAAATATGTCTTTGGTAAGTGAATTAAAAATGTATTGATTTTTCCAAGATTTTTGTGTCTCCAAAAAAAAAGTTGTATTCTGTATTGTTTGCATAATTTTTAAATTTAAGAGGCAAGAAAATTGTATTCTTTAATAAATTTACCATAAGAGACCTAACAGTTTTTAATATGTCTATTATATTGTCATCAAATATTGGCGAGATTTTTTTTTGGTCCTTAGTGCGACGCAATTGGAGACACAAAATTAAAAGCTTTTATCCGGAAAAAATATTTCGACCTTTTTAAATTCAAATGCCGGATTGAACTTGATTTCTCCAGTCAGGTGGCGCGAGCTCGTCCAATCTGCGATTTATATAACTGACGCGATTGGCCAATTCCACAGTGGCATCTTCCATCGTTTGAATGTGATCAGTTGTCAATTTTGGCAACGTTTGCTCAGCCATTGTTATTCTGGATTCCAGATGGTTGAATTTTGCTTTCAAGGCTTCTATATAACCTGGCGGCAAATTTCGTCTTTCAACAGGACCTTTGTGATAAAAAAAATCAATATAAATCTCGATTTAGTTTTAAGGTTAATCGATTTTTAATTTAAAACATTTTCTATAGGGCTTTCAACTCACAAAATTGATGGACTCCAACAACGTCTATTATAAAAGGTCTGCAAATAAAAATAAAATGACCATTAAGTAGGTTCGTTACAAAAATCTTGAATAGTTCGTAAAATTTACTTTTCTTTTTTGGAGCCATATAACAATGTTGACAGAGGAATAAGGTGGTTATCTGCCCTTCGAATTTTCAGCACTCTCGTCCCATCGTCTTCAGCATCGATTAATCGGTAAATCAGAGTTTTGATTTCGTCCGGCAATGAACCCGAAGTCAGAGTGAGCTTCTGTAAGCTCGTCTCGAGTTGTGCAGTATCGGATTCTGTAAAAAAAACATTTGACAGATCAATTACTTAGTCTGTCAGAATGTTTATGCAATTTTTTTTACCGAGTTTATCGTATCTTCGAACGAGGACCCACGTATTTGCCTCACTTACGCCCATTATTCACTTTAATTTCTCGCGAAAGTCTTAACAATTGTCTTACAAGTATTTTTTATAGAAATTACGAAAGCTACATTCAATGTTATTGATTTCTGGCTTGTCAATTGGAATCAGCTGTTTGTCGAAAACTACAAACGGATTCCAGTTCGATAAGCTTTTTGGAGCGCTCGGTAGCGACGCCACTATTCGGTTCTGCGACGTTCCGAACGTCTCCAGTACCGTCCAGTCTCCCGGCCGAGTTGCAGTTCCGTCTTATTCACGTCAAACTTGCGTATATATATTTACGTTTCCTTGATTAAGATCGAGTACGGAATTGAGCGTAATGGGCGTATGACAATTCCTTTCGGATGGAGTCATATTAGAGAACGACGTGCCGACAGCCTGTCATCGCTGAATAAACCATCAAAACGTAATTATACTCTTTATCAGTCGTAATGATAATCGGCGAGTTATTATTTTTGTGAATATATACATATTTCTTTTTTATCTTCAATATCATAGATCTTAGATTGAAAAAAATTTCATATGTCTCGCAAGAATCGTATCTTGTTTATTTTATTTATAGTTTCAAAAATTTTTTTTCATGATAAGAAAAATTTTATCACAAATTTTTGTCCAGTGTGAGTCATATTTTTAATTGTTTTTTGCATTGTTATGTTTGGACGATAACAATTCTAACAGGTTGATTTTGACAGATTAAAAAATTATCGACGAGAGGCCAATGTTCTTAACTGTCCGGTAATTGTAACCGGTATTAATGCCTTTTCACTTGAGAAGAAGCTCTATCCCAGAAATGGAGGAATATTCCGCTGTTTCGGACATTTCCGTTGTCGATGTCTATGACATCGCCTCTGAGATAGGAAAAGAATGTGAGAAGCTCATAGATCTGTTTGGAGCGGATGCTGTGACGGGTCTTATGCCCAAGGTCATAAATGCTCTAGAACTGTTAGAAAATTTAGCAACCAAGAATGAGAGGGAGATCACCACGGTTCAAGAGCTGACTGCCAAGATCTCTCAATTAGAGACTGATAAAATTGGCAAGGCTGAGGACAGGCAGAGATTCGAGAAAGTAAGTTAAATTTCTATTTTTTTATAATTATTTTTAAAATTTTTGACTGGTACCTAATTATTGTTTCATCATTTGCAATGGATTTTTTTACATTACTTTGATTTTACATGATTTTACCTTAAACATTCTTCTCATCTATGTTGTTTAAAATTTTATGTGAACTAAAAAATGTATTTTCATTAATTGTATTACATATAATTTTTTATGATTTTCTTTAGGAAGTCGAACAAACAGAGGAACACTGGAGGCAAGAATCACGAGATCTGGTGAGCATGGTCACCAGATTGCAAGATGAAAATCGACGTTTATCCGAAGCCTTGCAAGAATCGCGCAGCGGAAACCAAGACAGCGAAAAACAAAGTACCGATGCCGCTTATTTATGAGAATGACAATAATAAAAATGCTCGCGCTGTGGTTAATTTTTTTTGCAATTTTTTTGTCAGCTTTCACGGCGAGTCAAGAAGTGGATATTGCTGTTTTGCAACATCTCAGGAGCATGATCGATAAGCAGAGAGACCAGATTCGAGCCCGAGATCGCGAATTGTCGCAAAAAAATATGGAGATCGAGAATGTAAATATTCGTATATGATTGTTTCAAAATTCTTGAAGTTTATTGTTCCTAATGCACACAGAAATTAAAAAATAATTTTTTTGCAGCTAAGCGTTCAAGTGGAGAAATTAGGAGCGGTTGGTCGTGAATTGAAGCGAAAGCAACGTCAAGCGCAGATGCAATCGCGTGGTCTAGTCGAGGAAAGAGCCGATTTTCTCGCTCAGTTGCAGGACCAGAATCGCGAGCTCATTAATCTCCGTGCCCGTCTTGGGCTCGCTCGGAAAGAGAACGAGGATCTGACGAAGTCTCAAGGATCACCAGATCTGACGAATAAAGTTGTCTACGATCTGGACGATCCGGACAGGCCAAGATTTACAACGGCCGAGCTCAAAGAGATTTTACACGAGAGGAACGAACTGAAGGCTCGAGTCTCCGATCTCGAAGACGAGCTTGAACTTTATCGTCCGAAACCAGAAACGTATGTCACCGGAAACATTTACAATTAATTTTTTACATAGTTACCTTAGATTTGAATTGTGTATTTTAATTTTGTTTCTTTGGTTCACTGGTACGCTATTTCTAACTTTGTTTTGCATGCTTTCTATTTTTTTGCACGGTTGATCCCTTGGTTTATCCAATATTTTGGCACGTCAAACGCGAACGCCAAATTGCACGTACTTTGAAATCAGGCAGTGGAGTTCCAGCAATACCCACTAACATTTACGCGTAAGAAACTGGTTTGCTCTTATGCCAAATTGCTTCAAAGTAGCTAAAAAAAATCGTGGCTACCAGCCTATGATTATCTAAAAAATTCTAGCCTTTTTCATTTTGTTTTAGACCCGAGGATGAAAAAGATGCTCCGGTCCAGGGTCCTCTGCCGTACGAGCCTGACGATGCGCCATGGAAAAAGTCTTCTGAATCTGGAATACGAAAATTGTAATTATTTAAATTATTTAATGAAATCAACATTTTACAATCTTATCAAATTACGAAAATTTTGTTGCTTATTAAAACGAAAAATTTGTTTTCCAGCTTCCGAAAAATATTTTCTGAGAACAGCGGCGGCTTCCTGGGCGGTAGCAGTCCGCGGCGAAGTCTTTCTAGTCTCTCTAAGATGGCACTTTCCGGAAATGGAGCCAACGACACGTCGATCTAAACCGTTAAGCTTTGGAATGGATTTTCTTCGAAGCGAATCGTCGAAAGTTTCTTACATCAGTTTCGACGTTGCACAGTGTCGCTTGCGAGGAAGCGCAAGATTTCCAGGGAGGAGATAAGAGAAATACGACCTACGTTTATGACAACATACACTCATCAAGTGCTGTTTGAAGTTTGAAAAAAAAAATCGTTAATTACGATTTCCGAACGTATCACCAAACGTCTATTCCCCGTGAGGTAGTACAAGTATTTTATAACAATGATATTTGTTGCCAAAAAACTGCGTATTATAGCTTTATCAGTGTTATATGATTATGAAAATGCATATTTTACACACGAGGAACCAATGATTTGTTCTAGGCTTCTAGAAAAACGTTGGCCGTTTTTTAGAAAAAAAGTTTTTCTCGACCAAACGCTGCGATCTTTATATTTCATTTTTTACAACCTTATTATGTATATTCTATATAGTATATATATATTTTTTCTTTTTATCGTATTTTAATCGTTTGAAGGAATTCTTAAAACGCATTCTTCCTCGCTTACGTTTTAGAGATTTGCTTTTTTTTCTATACGCGTGTTACTTTGGCTTGAAATTTAGCTTCGCGAGTTAACTTCTGCATGGAAGTATGGGCCATTTTTTAAATACCGAAATGAGACTCTATCAATAAAATGTTACGATATCCACTTCTAGAGCTAGTCTATAGAGGAAGAAACGGATTGGTAGATGAGAGTATCGTTAGTCACAGATCGAAGTGATTCGTTGAGGAATCTCTTCTCGAGTCGATCCAATTTTTCGGGTATGCTAATATTTAGCATTCTCAAATCGTAAAGTAATATTTCTTAGGCCATATATGCTTAATGGACATTCCAAAGAAATACAAAGAACAATGTAGAAAAGAGATGAACAATTATTTAAAAACGAGTAGACACGAATCCGTACACGTATACACACGAAAAATCTCCTCTTAGAAATCTTGAATATTTCATTTTCTTGAAAAAAATTAGTTCTATGTGACAACCCGCATACATATCCATTCCTGAATTTCGCGAAGAATTTCTAAATTCTAGATTTTGAAACAAGTCAAAGCGATGACACGTTTTTATTCGTTTTTGAAGATGGTATATTTTCAGAATATATGAGACATCGATTCGATGCATTAGGGCAGTGATGACATTTTTTTTCAATGATACTGAAATTTGTATATATATACACACTATCGAATAAATTGCAACTTGTTGTACATTAGTTCGTAATGAGAAACAATACCAACGATTCGAGAGCGAGTACTCAAATTGTATTGGAAACGTTACATGAATAAACTATTAGTACAACTTCATGTGTACGGAACTCTATTTATCCTACTAATTTTAAAATTTATAACTTAAGTCTGTTCTATTTTTGCAAAATCACACTTTCAGCGTCGACGAAAAATAAATTTGACTAATTGGCTGATTCTCGACACCGAGGCAATTTTCGCTATTTTCCGGACGAGAAAGACTAGTTATCGAAAAATGCAAAACGGTTGCAGCACGAATTTGATTACATTTCACAAATCAACGTTATTCAAATTCGCAGCGGAGCCTTTCGGCAGATCCGGTGGTACGAATTTTCCTATTGGCTGAATTGCCTGACGTTGCTCCGCTAATTTTTTCATCTCTTGACGTAATTTTCCAAGTATCGCGTGGTTTGGTTGGTTCACCGCTGCTTTGCCTTGTAAAAGTGTTATTTCTTGCTCCAGCTGTTTTTTCTCTTTGAAGGATTTTACGCTCCGAGAACCGTAGAGTCGCAGAAGCGACCCCCAGGATGTTATGTGAGGATGCAACAATTGGAGAATCGCTTGAGCAGCTCGTTGTTTTCCGTCTTTTTTGTTTCGACAGACCTGAAGAGAGATAAGTATTGTGAAAACTTATCAAAAAAGAAAATCAAATAAAAATTTACTTTATACTTACCACGGTCGCTTCGTGCTTGGCAACGCGCATCGTGAACTCGTTTCTCTGATGCTTCAAAGTGTTTACGGAATAATTAATGTGCATGTCCCCGAGGCCAAAATTCCTTTGTAAGCAAGTAATGAGAATCGCGTGCGGTGAAGGCTCCGTCGTTTTGGCACAGAATTCAGCAACTCTCGGATCTGTTATCGAGATTTCATCGAAAAATGACAAGTCCGCATCCGAATTTCCTCTTGACGCTTTAATAGTTCTTCCTGCATTTGTAGTCGGACCCTCGCCACTCGTTTCTCCCGATATTTTGTCTCTCATTTGAGGAATTAAAATTTCCAACGTTTTCCTTGCGGCATTTGCCTTCGCTTGTTTTTTGCTACTTCCAAACCCGCTCCCATATTCCATGTCATTGATGCATACTACTGCGGAATATGGAGTCGCAGCATTTTCTAAATAAAAATTTACAGTTGAATCAACAATTTTTCAATTACGAGTAATGTAATAACGTAAGAAATAATAAAATTACCCAATTCCTTAAATTTATATGTCGGTTGTTTCTTCAATGCGTGTTGGACGTATTCGTGGAGAATGCATACGTAACTCTTCCCTGAAGGATTCATAATCCAGTGCTTAGGCGGTCTCTGACCAGCATTTTCTTCACCAGTCCCAGGATTCCCATTTCCTGTGACTGTTCCGCTGCCGATAGGAAAAGTGATCAATTTTGTGCCGTCTGGCAGTGTAGGCCGTTCTAACTGCTTTCTATGTTTCTTATTTTTCGTGAACTTTCTTCGTGCCGACCATGATCTATAAATGAAAATATAAGAAGTGAAAATCTTGTTTATCAAAACTGAAAACATTACTTTTTTTTCTACATACTGGAACCTCATGACTTTTATCGCTTTAAATCTAAAGAGCGATTGACAATAATTCCTTAATTGTTGACTGTCAAGAGAGTGAGCTGCTCGATTTTCTTGAATAGTTTCAATTTTTGCACTCGGCAATGTACATGCTTCGGCAGTTGGCTCTCGCTCCTTTTCTCTTTTACGTTCTTCTTCCTCTTCTTTCAGAGCTCTTCTGTACTGTAAACACGGAACAGCGCTTACGGGGACTTCGTGTTTTCGTACGCTACCAGGACCGAGAAAATAAGGCTTCGCGAGCGTACAGACTCTACTCTGTTTGTGCAAGTACAACGGCATTCCGCTGTTGTGCGTTACTTGAACCCAGCCTTCGGGCAAAACATCGAAGTGATTGTGACCAATTTCTGAAAATTATTTATTCGATTGTAGTAGTAATTCTTTAAAATGTTTTATGAAAAACACAAAAGTTTCTTTTGTAGATACAAACCATCTAAAACTAATTTCTCTTTTTCCTCATAAGGCATACAGTCTCCTTGTTCCTTTCTTTTACCACGAAGTTCTGCAGGCAAACCTGAGGGAATAAATTTAATTTATTTTTGTTTGTTTAGAAATTAATAGAATATAAAATTCAAGTATTTCAAGATGGTGGAAAGCAAAACAAATGTACATCTAGGTTTTTAAATGAAAATAAAAAATATAATTACGATGTTGAAACGTTCAAAATTACGTAGGTAAAAAAATTGCAGGAAATGTAAGTCATGTAGTAATTTTACGTTAAGAAATTCTGATCAGTGTCGTATTTGTTCCCGAAACACCTTGAAATAGAGAATAAAATGTTACCCTCTTCCAACATAGCGTCGATCTCATCATCTGGTACATCAGAGTCCATACTCTCATTACTGTCAGATTCGTAATCCGATCCTTCGTCTTGATCCCCGTCATCATGTCTCTCGAGATCATCGAGAACGTCGAACTGTCGAAGATCGTCACTCGAATTTCCTCCATCTATACCAAAAATCGAAGGAGTCTGACTGTTTACGCCGTTCAACGGTTCGTCAGTGTCGTCCTTTTCAATCTCATCATGATCCATGTTCGCCTCGAATGGACATTTTCCTGGATTATCAGTCTCAGTTTGAGAAACGTCCATTGATAATTGTGAACTCATTGTCTCCATGATCAAAGTCGACGGTGTGCAATCGCTGTAGGTACTCGTATTTTCTGTCTGTGAAATGGCCATGGAAGATGATTGCGTATCGACCTCCATTTGGGGCAGTTCATTGTTTCCGCTCAAATCAAAGTCCTCTCCATCGCTCTCCATCACGAATTTGGAGTGCAATTCCTAAAATTCTTAATTGTGAGAAGGCTCCCATGATCTTAATTTCTTAAAAATAATGTATACATCGAGAGCTAAAAATTGCTACAATGCAAAGAATCTTCAGGAACAAAGATAGGCGAGATCAAGCTTGTCGCATGGCCGCACCCCTTTCACCAATGAGCCCAAAGTCCAACCGATTTTGCATTACCATTTTTTAATGGCTATCAAAATTGGACATTTGCATTGATGTCAGCGGTCAAGAGCCTTTGTTACAGAAATTCTTATTCGTTGAATTTTTTTGCAGTGTCAATCGCATGCGTATGGGTGCAAATAGATTTGAATATTTATTTGTACACATAGACACAATGCTCATTGTTAAAACGTGAATATTTTTTCCATATCATTGTTGATCGAAGTCATGGCAGTTATGAGTTTTATTATCAGTATGTCGGCCCCAGAGCTATACAGAGACAACATTGAAAGATTGTTCCTGTCACTAGCCGAAACCTTCCACTGATTGATGTTTTTTTTATCGCATCTGTAAGCACGAATTGGTCTTTGCCAGTAATTTATAGAGACATCTAGATCTGCAATTGGCTATTCATTAAAATATTGAATAGGTTAGAAAATGGAAAAAAAAAATTAAAATATGTTTTCTTCTTGCCAGAAAACTGATAAATTCCAAAATAAAAATTAATAATAATTTACACAAATAAATTTGGAGTAACATTATTCTTGGCAGCATTTGATGAAAGAAACGTACAGTTTTGTTTTGTTGTTTTTCAATACTTGGTTCATCATTTAAAAAAAAAGGGACAAACCTGATGGATAGCAAAGATCCTTACGATGCGTAATCAGTAAATATTAAGAACACGCAGACTATACAATTATAAGAAAAACGTTTTGAAGACTAGTGTAAGCGAAATTCTCACAAATCGAGTCCATCTTTCCAGGAGATAGCACACAGCTTACAGTTTACATTCCTTACAATCAACTGATACCGGCCGATGGTTTTTCTCACCGTGAATAGACTTTTTTCGTTTCAAAACTGACCGTACGCACGCTAGTGTCGGCAAAGTACCAACAAATTAGTTCTCAGTTTCGTCGTTAAATATAAGTGGCGCTGTAGTAACGAAAAAAAAATGGGAATTGCTTAGTTCTCAATTTAGCCGTACCAATTATGAGTTTTGGCGCTAGTGTCGTAATTTTTAACCTTTACGACACTTGAAAGTAATTTCGCGCCCCTTTTTTTATTTCCCGTCACACGCCTGCATAAATCAATTTTCAAAAACATTTTTTGAAGTTTCCTTATCCCACACGTGGTATCACCAAGCAAATCATGTCGCTCGACGAAGTAAGATTTCAATATTACATATATTAATTACGATAATTTTTCTGAATTCCGATCTGCGTGAAACATTCCAAAATTGTTTTCATATATAAAATAAGTTTTTAAAGATTTATTTCATTGACTGTTCAGGCAATATTATTTTAATTTTTTTCATATGGAAATTGTTTATTTGCTTTATAGGAATTTAACAAAGCTGCCCAGGATGTCAAAGAATTGGCCAGTTCTCCTCCTGATTCTGACCTACTTGAACTCTATGCCCTTTACAAGCAAGCAATTGTCGGAGACTGTAACACAGGTATCAAAGATGATTTTTGATTGTTGGAGGACCTGTCTTTTTAAGGAATTTTCATACGTTTTTAACTCTCATTTCAGATCGTCCAGGAATGTTTGATTTGAAAGGAAAAGCCAAATGGGACGCATGGGATGGCAAAAAAGGAATCAGTCAGGAGGAGGCCAAGAAGCTTTACGTTGAGAAAGCCAAGTCTCTCATTGCCACAATCGGAATGAAATAATTTTTCAAGCATTTTCAATAGAATCAAACTCTTTTGCAATTATACACTACGCACAATGGAATTTTTTCTATAGCTTTGGAAGAGAGTACAACGAAGCAAAGTAGGCTAAAGAATACGCTTGTGTGAAAAAAATCCAGCAATGGCCTACCGGACAGCGGATGAACAGGATTTTATTCGCACTATTTTTTTTTATATGCAATTTATACACGTTCAAAGATTTATTTCTTAGAACTGATCAATATCAGTTCATTCTTGTTGTTATACTCAAATTTTTCATTAAAATTTTCTGTGCAATAAAGAATCGAATTTTATTTCGTGGAACAGGGCAACCAGATATTAATTTTGAAGTATTTTGCATCTGCAAACACAGGACAAAAGAAAACAAACACTTTTAAATTAATGATAATAGTATATTTTTTTCTCAAGCTTATACGTCTATTGTCCTTATCATTATATACAGATACGTAAGTTAATCAGTAATTGAGAAGAAACTAAACTTGTGCTAAAAAGATGATAGGTGGTGATGGAGAGGTAACCAACGAGGCTTTGCCAGAGAGACGGTCAATTTTTTAATTTCAGTCTGCCTTTTTTTTTGGGAGCACGCGAGGTATAATTCTCGAAAGTGCCGCCGAATACATCGAGAATTTGAAAAATTATTCAGTGTTGGAAAAAATCTAGGAAAATCGAGCCTTTCGGAGCTTTTCCTCGTAGCGTTCCCTCGGAGAATAATTGATACGAGGATAGAACAGAAGAAGGGAGACGTCGAGGCGACAAATCACATTCAACCGGGAATTGGTCGTTTCCGCTGACTGGTACACACTTCAAGTTCAGTTTTTATTATTACAGCGATTATTATTATTATCATTAATCATTAATTATCCATTATTAATATTATGTACCTCATAATGTTGTACCTTAAACGTCTATATCGAATGTGAGTTTAAATAGTGTAAATTGATAGTTTCACGATCGCCCGCCCTTCTCTCACCTCCAAATTTTTTCGAATTAATACAATTATTTTTTTTGAAATATTTCTTGAATGAGGACAGTCTCGTGATAATCTAACTTCCCTTTACAATTATTAAATTTTGGCTCGTTTCTCCTTTTCTCGAGATCTCCCGAACGATTGGTTACCTGGTTAAAAGTTGATTATTCGTTTTTTTTTATTATACTCGGGGAATTGTCAATATCGACCGGCTTTCCTTTCATCGTTCTCTCATCTCGCTCGCTTTCTATCGACGATCAAAACACGAGTCATCTAGTACGCGTATTTCAAAAGACATAGGAAGCAAAAAAATTCTCTAGGAATCTTGCACGGATTATCTAGTTTTTTAAGCCATCATCGCAAAGTTCACGACAGTAAACGTACCGATTAAAAAAAGTCCAGTTTTTCGTCAATCTCTCGTCTTCATATTCTATTTCCCTTCCCTTATCAATTTCCTAACTTTTTTTTCATAATGGATGTTCAATTTGGATTCAGAAAATATGAAACGTTCGTGCGTGACAAACGTATTTAATCAAGATCGAGATTAGACGGCAAACGAGACACTTCCGGTACGGGGTGTGCCCTTCGGTACATTATAATAAAAATAAGGAAAGAGTTACTTTGCCCCACGCACGCTTTCGCGTGTAAATTACGCGCAACACAGAGCACGTAATAGAAAAAAAGACGAACTACACTCTTCCACTTCCTCGCGAATTGTCAACAGATTTTGTGTTTATTTTTCTCCACCATCGATTATAGAGATGTTGGTCTTAAGCTGTGGAAATGTTGAATATTTTCCTTCTCCAGCTCAAAAGTTACCTAATTTTATTCTTATTTATTTATATATTTATTTTAACACATTAATTCGTGCATCTGGGGCAAACGAAAGAAAAAAAAGAACGAATTGTGCGGGACAAAAGAAAAAGGGTGTGAACGGAAATTCAGGACGAACGTTTGCGTACGCGTTTCGAATTTTGATGTCAATTTTGGCCTTGTCTCCCCCCTATCAAAAATAATAACGATTAATCGGAGCAAATGAAACGAGAGTTGAGAAAAAAAAAAGAAAAAAAAAGATTGAGAAGTGTGGATGCTTGCCAGCCGAGTGTCTCTTGTGTGTTGTTCGAGAGGATTTTACTTTCGCTTTGTTTTCTCGTGCTTGGAACTCGTGTGTGGGTGATGATGGTGATGATGATGATGCGACTTTATCCTGTTAACGTGATCGGTGTGCGGCACTTTCGGAGCGTGGCTACCCATTGATCCCGTGTCGGTGATTCTTTCCTGACGACTCGTCGACGCTTCGTTCAACCTGATAAAACAAATTCAAAATTTACGGAAAACCAATTGGTTTTTAATGCGACCGCGTAGTTTCGTTTCATCGTTTTCAATTTCATTTTTAACCCTTTCATCGTCATAAAAAACGTGTATAAATTCATATAGATATTCATCCAACATTATTTCGTCATACGATAGTTCTATGACGGAAACATTTCATTAGATGAAGATTCAATACTTGCAAATTTTTAAATATGCATTTAATTTGGATTTTATACAAAATGAAATTGTGATAAAAGCAAAGGGTTAAAAAATGTCAAATTGTCATACCGATGAACTATACTTAACAACCCCCAGATGACTTCGCATGCCCCGTTGATTTGTTAGAGTTGACAAGTGCCTTTTTTCTCGTGACAACATTATGCATGGATTCGTTAGGACGAATGAGGAGGAATCAAACAAGTGGTGGAGAAAAAAAGCTTGCAGGGAAAAAGCGTGTCTCGGTACGTCTACTATCGTGGAACGTTCAACTACGTAATGATGGTTTATTTTATTATTTTAATATATTAATTTAATAAATATTTGAGTTTTAACGGCGTTCTGATTATAATTTAAAAAATTAAACAATTAAGAACTCGTGCGACCGATCCACGGCGATAGAGTACGATGAGACGCGCGAATTCGCGAGTGCTTCCAATACTGAGACGAATAAACACCGGAATTTCCACGACAAATTGATTCCGTCAATGCGAGATATAAGATACGATGCAATGCGCGGTTTAAGCGGGTTAATTTCTAAGATAACGTGAATTTAACTGTACGTGAGAGATTGCGGCACGCCGTTGACCGTCTTCGACTTTAGGACGTCGTTCTCGTAGAACATTACAGTTTCTTCATCACCCGAGCAAACTCTGAAAATAATAATAATAATAGCAATGAGATTAATTGTCTTCGAAGTAATTCAAAAATCTCTTTTTCAAATATCGAAATGTATTTTTAAATTATTTTCTCCGGTATCACTTACGTTTGCGTTGTTATCTTTTTGCCATTGACAAATCTAGTAGATGTACTAGTTTTCTTCATAGCTGGACCGTGCCCGTAGTTGAGAGTTTCGAAGCTCGAGGAAAAAACATCGGCTCCTCCCATATTCATGCCTGCTCCCATCATACCCATACCACCCATCATTCCCATTGACATTCCCAGACCACCGCCGAAAAGGCCACCGAACGGTGAGAACAAATCCAATGGCCCGAGCGCGTTCCGTGGTTGACGATGTCTTTGTTGACTGTGTTTGTGACTATGAGGTAGTCCAGTTTCGTTGAGCACTGAAATTTGTATTGTCGATTTTTGAAAACTTTTTTTTTATGATTGCTTGAAAAGTGCGTTTTTCGTGGTGAAACTGCAAAATAAAATAAAAAATAAAAACATTTTTACTCACTAGTGAAGAGTTCTTCGAACGACGAGGTCCCGAAGAATTCTCTGAACACATCCTCAGGGTTTCGGAAGACGAACCATTCTCTCATGTGAGGATCGAAACCATCATCGTGTCTACGCTTGCTGCCAGGCATCTGAAGACCTTCCTTTCCATACTGGTCGTAAACGCGACGTTTCTTCTCTGTTGAGCATTAAACAGAGAAAAAAACAAAGTTATAAAGAAATTAAAAATACACTGAGCAAAAATTTTCCGAGCTCCATTCCGGTCTAAAAGGGATCATTCGTTAAAAAACGGGACGAAAAATATAAGCTTTGTCGTCGCTGTTACGGGATTCGTGCGTTGAAAAATACGGAAAATTCA
Organism: Cremastinae sp. B BG-2022a; assembly: GCA_030522605.1. NCBI lineage: Eukaryota > Metazoa > Arthropoda > Insecta > Hymenoptera > Ichneumonidae > Cremastinae sp. B BG-2022a. Next base: position 69,628 of record JAPYYX010000160.1, read on the forward strand.
ACAGAACACGAAAATACGATCGAAACGTAGCGGGATGGTGAACAAATTTTTGGACCGTTAATTCTCAAAATTGGAGAGCGAGCAAAATATTGGAGTACTCTGGACAAATTTCTCTTGTTTGTTCTTTCATTTAGTGGACGTCTCGCGCTACCAAAAAATCGGTCGAACGGTGACTCGAAGTGACTCCGAGATGCGAATCCAGGACGTTCGTACTTTGGCGTGGACTTTGGACGGAATCTCTCGTCGTAGATTCTTCGCCGCGTGTCTTTGTATTCGTCATTTGAACAAGAATAATCCGAGAACAAAATTTATAAAATTTTTGAACGTTAGATGGTTCAACGATTTTTGTTAACATTTTTCTTTGCGGGTGGAAAATGTCCTTGTTAATGCATGAAAGTAAAAAGAAAAATGAGAAATCGACGTGAGCAAGAATAATTTTTTTATCCGAATATTCACGATCTGAAATTTTTGAAAAAGTTCATATAGCCAATTACAAAAGTACCGTGCGAGAAAAAAATAGAAATATTCTCAGAATCTTACCATCGATGAGAACTTCGTAAGCCTCGGAGATTTCTTTGAATTTTTTGTTAGCCTCGTCGAGATTTTCCGGATTCTTGTCAGGATGCCATCTCAGTGCCAATTTTCTGTAACTGAAGGAAGAAAAATAATTAAAAAATTATTTTCAGAACGAACGGCTCGGTTCATAAAGCAGATTTCTAATTTGTCGTTATACGGCCGTGAGCAAGTTCACGGACCTCGCGCAACGAGGCGCAACCTTGAACGTACTCGTCGAGAAATAATGGTTCGTTGCTTCCCGATTTTCGCATCTCGAAGGAAATTTCATTATCTCAAATTTTCATCGAACAAACAAACTTCGAGCGGAAGTTCTTATATTTACGTAGAAAAAAAGAGAAATCGTACTTCTCGATGTAATTCTTGATTTCCTAACCTACCTCTCGATTTACGCTCGAGAGGACACGCGTTTTTATGTTTGCAAACGTCAAAAATGTACTCACGCTTTTTTTACGTCGCCGGTCGTGGCCGATCGCGTAATTTCAAGAATTCTATAGTAATCGACCATCGTGTTGTTCGTTCGTTGTCTCCCAGCCGATGTATCCTGGCTTGGACGACCACCTGTCACAAAAAAAAATTGTTACGTCACGAGTCTGCTCGATTGGTCGATCCCTCGGTGATCAATGACGACCACAACAAACCGCGCTACTCGTCTAACGTTGCAACTGATAATAATAATATCGAGAATGATAATAAAAAGGGAGATTGATCCACAGAGGTCGATCTAATAAGCGTTGCCAAGGGAAACAAGAAAACGTGCAATCGCGTCTAGAGCGAATACGAGCTCGAATATCTCTTTTCGATTTTTAAATTCCAATGAAATACTTATTTAAAATTAACGTTTATTATCTTTTTCTCTATACGTGCTGTTAAATATTGAAATTACGAGTGAAATGCCGGGAACGACAAATTCTGCGAATTTTCATATGTCCGAAAGAAAATTAACGACTCGGAATTTGCCGGTAGTGCCCTCTTTGATGTTTTCCGTGTACCGTTATCACTCACTCATAATTAGAAAAACTCGATCGGTACTGTCAGCAGTCATCGTTGGAGAAAAATTCGGAACGATTCGAAGGATTTCGAGAACGTTCGGAAATATTCGGATACATAGCTTGAGGTTTCCTAATCGTAAACACAGCGTGTTCCCTTCGCTAATGCCGCTCGATCTAGCATGAATATCCACTTTGTCGGATATGTGTTTATTTTCATCGAGAACGTTCGCGATTCTATGATCCGTGGATATTTTTTTTTCTCAAAATATAGCGCGAGGAGTCGAGTCGTTGAAAATTTGCTCGCGAAGAGCTCTTTTCGTTCAAGCATTAATTTTATTTCGGGTGTTGCAACGTTATCGAGTCTCGTACTTGTTCCACTTACATATATAGAATTAATTACGATATCGATGATAAACTGCGGACAATTAGCTTATTGATTTCTTCACGTAACAATGACAGAAATAATATCAATCGCTTTAGCCGACAGAAAAATAATGATCATAACAATGCTAACGAGGATACAACAGAAATAATATGAATCGTTGTAACTGACGGAAAAACGATAATAATCATAATTCTATCGGCAATACGTACAACAGAAATAACGTCAATCGTAATCGACGAAAAAAATGAATAATCATCATAATGCTAACGGGAGTAAAAATAAGAGTGATAACGGAGCGATAACGTCTTTGGGTCGAGCCGAAGCGGTACGGGGACGTGGAGGAATTGCGAGTGGGCTGACAGAAGATTCTCGTAGAGGGTGATGCGCGCTTTGTCAGTCCATTCGGCCGAGGCAATGCCACGAGCACGCGGCTTTTAAAAGGCTCATTTTAACGAAGCGCTTTGTCAACGAGTTTTCCAAAAAGATCTCGGGCCAACGCACTCTTCCCTATGAGTGCACCGGCTCTGTTTTGTAAACGAGAGAAAGAGCTCGAGAGAGAGAGAGGGAAAAACAGAACGGTGTGCCGAGGTGGGCGGCCTTCGAGAACTCGACGGCCACAGAGTCGGCCCGTGACGTCACTCGTACATATTTGGCCAGGAAACGTGCGAGATCGGAGAAAATATAATTGCACGCGCTCGCGTGCGACGATGCCCCGTCCCTGTGGGAAAATTCGCATCGAGCGTCCATCTTCGCATCGTGAGAATCGCGCAAAGATTCGTTCGGCGATCGGGCCGTGGGGAGGGGGAGGGGAGGGTGGAGGGCGCTGTACTCGGAGGATGGAGCGGAACTCGCGAGAGCCAACGGGAATCGTTGGGCGCTCGACCGGAAACTGGAGAGGTACCTCGGACGGTACAAGGGACGGCGCGGTTAGCGATCGTGCGAGAGAGAGTCGAGGACCTACGGAAAGGGACGGAAATCGGCAGAGAACGCAGCGAAGGCTGCGCCGCGTTTAGCTAAATCGCTAGAGGGCGTGGGCAACGTTTTTTTCTGTTTTTTTTTTCATATTCTTTCTTACAAGCGCTTGTGTACCGCACACATGTTTGTTTGTCGCTTATACATGCAAAATCGTCCTCTTTCTCGCCGTTTTTGGTGTCGGCACGCTCAATTCTTCGGCCGTTGCGAAATACTCGAGAGAGGAAGCGCGATGACGACGCTCGTCATTGAGACGAGACCGATCTTCGCTCGAACGAGTTTCCCGATACCGAGGAAAACGGGGCGAAAACGTTTTATTACTCCCGGCAAAGTACCGGCTGACGAGATGGCAACTACCGATTTATTTGCTTTTCCGTATTCACAAACGTTTCCGCGGACTTCCGATATCACGCGTTTTTCATGGAAAACTATAAATCCCGAATTATTAATCGCACCGTACGGACTTTGACGTTTATACTATTTTTGATACTCCCAAGCCAGTCTCGAGCTTTTTTTAAACGCGTTTCATACTTGCTGCACTCGAGGATATTTGTGTATACGCGGATAAATATTGTCGGAAGTGAATCTCGAACGACGGATTTTTGGCGAGGACGTTCTCTCGTTCTTTCTCTCTTTTCCGCTTCCCTGTCCCGTTCGGATTTATCGTGAATGGCTAAGCGGAAAAAAAAAGAAAACTTGTTGCTCCGCATTGTTCATTGATTCACAAACTTCCATCGAGTCACTCGGGAATTATTTTGCGTATCGTCATGGTCTCGTGATCGCGAAAACGCGTTTCCGCGCGAAAAAAATCAAAATATAAAGTTCCTCACAAATGAGTCAGTGTGACAAATCCCATTGACGCAATGAGAGTGGGCAGTTAAAAAACTCTCACGTTCGCAAATAATTCACGAGCCAATAGCATTTCGCAATGTTTCAAAAATTTTGGACGCGCTTTTTGGTGCGTCAAGGGTAATGCAGATTTTTCGATTGCCGGATAACGATTCGCGGATTGTAAACAAGCGCGATCTCGAGGTTCAACTTTTCGCGAGATCGGGCAACGTGTGTTCGTCGGATTGGGGTTCGGGGTTGTGTTATCAAGCGGACGCGCGCGCTTGGACGCTTTTTGTCCCCTTTTTTTAATTTCACGTTCCAAAATCGCGCGCGTCCCAAAGACCGAACGAAAAAAAACGACGCGCTCGAGGATTTCACGGAAAAAAATGCACGGAACGAATTGAGCTCGGTTACGTGCGAGTCCACGGAATGGCGTTAAAATACAGAGCGAGAGAGACGGGGAAAGAGCGAGAGAGATTTCGTGTCGGGCAATCGTGTACGGAATCGTCTCTTTGTTCGTCAGAGTACAAATGTTGTCACGGAGAATGGAGGATTAACGTCTTTGCGTTTAACGTTTTTTTTTTCAGTGATTACGAGAGCGCAGGGATCTAAAAAGATGTCTGTGTGCTATCAGCTCGATAACTCGCGCTAGACGTTGCTCGTGGAAAATAGATGTGGAAAAACTTACCGAAAACACACACGGTCTAGATTGTCACAACACTCGAGTCACTCCTCGGAGAATTGTTTGATTCCCCGAAACACTCAAAAACGGAAACTAAAAAATTATTCACTCGATTCCTAGTCGACGAGGGAGTTTGCACACTCTCGTTTTGATCTGGGAAACGACGACGACGGGGGGAACCTTGCGACAAAGGTGGAGAAACTCGACTGTGACCTGAACTTGGCTCCGTACATTCGTAGGATCGATATTGTCATTTTTTTCACCACGACGTGGCAGCACTTGACGGGCTTGTGGTTCTCTGTTTCGCGACTAGATGGCGTGGTTAATTATGGCGGTTAATTTAAATTCAAATTGTAAAAACGGAATTTTTTTACATGTAGATAAAACATTTGAGCAAATCTTTAAAAAAATCTGATTAATTACAGTACAATTTGGTTTTGTTATTAGTTTGTATAGTTTTTACAGGTTATTCAAAACAGAATAAGACAGAAATCAAGATTACACTTTAATAAAAAAATACATTTTAAATGGGTATGGGTAAATCTTTGGCGACAAGGCTCAATATTTGATCAATACTGAAACACCAATTATTTATATCTTTTGAAACTTTGCACCAATGTTCGCCATGATGGGGTTCAGCCGCGACACATCTTTTCTTGACCTCTTCCTGCTGTTCCTCGGTTCCATTCAAGAGCTCGAATTTGTAGAAGTACGCCCAGGCATCTCCTAAATCTGGATCGATTTTTACAGTTCTGTTGAACCAATCCCGACATTTTGTGATTTTGTGTTCACACCAGAATAGTCTGTAAAAGAAAACGATTATATTTTTTTATCTATTCCTGTTTTTCTAATTTTCTATACATGAAGGAACTTTTAATACTTCGATACGGCGAGCAAGACGTGTGGATCGTGTTCGCATTTCTTCAAAGCATCCACACTCTTTGTTTTTCGTTGTGGTCTCGGTTCCATGAATATTGCCTCCGCCCAGAGGAGACCTGAGGTCGGACATTCTTGCAGAGCTTTCGCCATGAGCGTATTTGCCATATCTCGCACTCCGCCGGTTTTCAATTCATTTCTTATCGCCTCCAGCCATAATTCAGGGTTTTTAGGATTTCGTAGTCGTCCCTTTTCGAGCACCGAGCGAGCTTTTGTAACTTGACCTTTCCTGTGCTCGAGACTCGCCAAAAGTCGCCAGAGTGGAATTGACGTCGGACATTTTTTAATCTGAAACAAAAATGATTTTTTGAATAAATTCTCTATTTTCTTAGATGTAAATTGTAAGAAATGTTATAATAGTACCGCTTGATTGTACGTTTCCAATGCTTTATCCAAATTTCCTTGTTGTTCCTCAATTTGACCCTTCATCAACCACAATTTTGGAAAATCGTCGAAAGCCTCGATCGCTTCTTTCAATAATCGGAGAGCAGCTTCGAGGTTATTCAGAGCCCACTCTAGTTTTGCACTTTTCATCATCACTCTGGGAGTTGGAGCGGAAGCTCTGGCTTTCGCTAACAACCGTCGAGCTCTCTCGTATTCAGAGTTCTCGGATTCGAGTTTCACAGCGGCGAGCCAGATTTCCTCAGAATTCGGATTTGCTTGGAAAGCCAGAGACAGAATTCCTCGAGCTGCTGGAACATCTCCCTGGGAGAAAAATTATAAAAATTTAATATTTTGATTTTGATGAATAATGAAGTGTTTTATACCTCCGAATTAAAATACTCACAGCCAACCACTTCGATTTCGCTCCCATCAACCACAGAACTTCGCTCTTCGGACAGTGAGCAACGGCGCGTTGAAGTAATGCTTCCAGAGATTCTCGAGTGCCATAAGTTTTCTCGAAATATGCAGCGCGTAACCAAATCGATTTTTTGCTCGGAAAGGCTGTGAGAGCGTACGCATAGACGGCTCTGGCGCATTCTAGGGCTCCTTGCTGAGCGCACTATTATGGAAATAAAAATAAAATATTAATAATAAAATAAAAATTAAAAAAACATTACAAGAGGGTAAAAAATTTACCGTCTCGGCGTCTTCCATCCAAGTGTGTTTTCGATCTTCCTCTTCAACTCCGAATCCAATAATCGATTTAACGATAACTTGACAACAATGGACAGCTCCAGCTTTTTCCGCTTCCATCGCTTCTTTGAACCAATGTTCTCGATTTATCTCGACTCCGTTTGCGCTTAGAGAGGAAATCGCTCGGTCTATAATTTTTTCCACCATGTGTTTATTTCCGTTGGCTTCTTCGAGTTTTGCAGCGGTCGTCCAAATCTGTCGATCAGTTGGAATATTTTCTCTGGCTTTGTTCAAAACTTTTCTCGCGTTGTCGTAGGTCTCGAGACGCGCGAGCGCGAGCCAGAGGTCGACGCTCGTCGGACAACACTCGACGGCGCGACTGAGAAGAATACGAGCGTCTTCGGGTTCCTCGAGTTCGACCGCAGCTTTCCACAGTCTCACGGAATTAGGAATATGCTCGAGAGCTTTTCTGTAGACACGCCTCTTCGCCTTTAATTCTGTTTCGAGATCAGCAGCTTTTATCCAAATTCTCACGGAGGTCGGAATGTGTTTAACCGACTGTGCGATCACCGCTTTCGCCGTGTCCGGAGGCTGGAGCCTCGCCGCTTCGAGCCACAGATCCTCCGATGTCGGATTTACCTCGCAACCCTTCATTATTAAATTTCTTGCAGCCTGGACCTTTCCTGTGACTTCCTCGAGCCTGGCTGACGCAATCCAAGCCGGCGGATGATTCGGATTTGTCTCACGCACTGATTTCAAGAGAAGTCGAGCTTTCTTTATGTCACTGCAAATTAGAATAAATATAAAATGTGTGTAACAACGATGTTAATAGTAAATAATTATTTACAATAAAATATCTAAAACTAAAATAAGCAATTGAGTAATTACTTTATGTCGCCTCCATAAGTTGGAATCATACTCTGCAAGTCAGTGAGATATCCCTTCGGATCAACAACGGTCTGTCCTTCGACGGAATCCGAGACTTGATTTAATTTAACGTTCATTAGCGTGTTTCTAGCCTGACCAATTTTACGTAAATCAAGATCCCCTGTTGGAGTCAACATTCCTGGAGTCGCCGATCCCGGCATCATTGATGCCAAACCACTCGCCGGGTCGAGACTCGTCGCCGTCTCGCCACCTAGATTTCTAGCCAGTACGGAATCTGGAAGCGGTGTGAATTTTTCTGCTCGTGGATTACGCTGCTTTCGGTTTCTTGCATCACCAACTTCTGGCACATTTTTCCAATCGTCTTCTGTTACGTTTACGAGTTCTCGTTTGAGATCTGAAAATTGCTGCTGGATTTTCGGTCTTTCTTGACGGTAACGTTCGAGTTCTTCTCGTAAACGTTTCTCACGATATTCTTTTCGTTTTTCATCCATCCTCTTGTCGATGGCCTCGTATATCGCGTCAGCTTCTTCGTCATCTTTGTCGTAAGGATCCTTGAAAGATAAGAAGTACGAAAAAATTTATATTAACATAAAAAACATGTAAATCTTTTTTTTAAAACAAATCTTATAGTAAAAACATTATTTATTCGTAGTACCTTGCTGAACAAGGATCCTCCATAGCCTGAAAATTCATCATAGTTAGAGTCATTCAGATCCTCCTCATCCTCTTCTTCCTCTTCTTTTTTTTTTGCCCTTTTTGTAGGTGGAGCATGTCTGTCATCCCTGTTAACACGTTATAAGCGAAAATTGTTATTATATATCAATTGGATTAATAAGAGAAAACAATAATAAAAGTAATATCAATCATTTGTGTTAATACAATTAAGATACTTACGAAACGTCATTGGCATCACGAGCTGGACCAATATCAGATCGTGTGGTGAATCCTGTCGCTCTAAAAAAAATAATTTAACAAATTAGAAAATGCACCAATAAAACAAAGTGTAAAATAAGAATTATCAGAATTAACGGAGCAAATAATGATAGAAACACGAAATCAAAACGTTTTGAAAAGTGAGGTTACAAAACGTGATCTTGATTATTTATCTGACTTTATTTAAATTATGTATTTTTTAATATCGTGAAGAATTCCCTTAAAGTTACTTACCCTCGTCCAACTCCAGCAACATAGCCGAGAGGAGCAGGTACACCCAAAAAGTGTTTTTTGTTTCTTGTTGACAGCGAAGCAGAGGGTACCGCCATGTTTTCGTCGGAACTCCAATAACAGCAAATACTCCTGGTTTATCATTCGAGATTACGTTTTGTTGGTAAGTACGATTTCTACGTTGTTAGCGATTAACCTGACATCTGGTGATTTTTTGTGATACGAAATTGTACGTTCGGGTCCCACTGCTATATTGAATTTACTATTTTGTGGTTTATGAAAAAACACGTGGACTGATGTAAACAATGGAAAAATCGAAGAGTTTGAAAAGCATTTTTTACATTTCTTTGTTAGTCTCTTGTTAAACAGACTTATTTGTTTAACTTTAGAATTTGTTACGTAATTTTTATGTATCGCACATACCTATAGAATGGAATAAATTGTTTATTAAAAGTTGAAAAATTGGAGTAATTGACAAGTAATGATGGAGCCTTACTGGAATAAACTGAATTTAGACAAACCTCCAACAGTTCCATGGCGTTGTACAGTGGAAGATTTTGGTTCGTACCTTTAAAAATACTTTCTCTAATTAATTAATACGAATGAAGGTTAATGTAATTTTTAATTTTTCAGATCATGACGATTTTGTAAGTACTGTAAAGAATATCAAAGCGGAATTGGAATCTCAAAGAGCTCTGGCAACAGAAGCTGCGATTCTCAGTCGTTTAATATACAGGATGAAGAGCAAATTTAGAAGTGACAAAGGCTTGAAGAATATGGAAAAAATGAACAGGGCATTATTAAATTATTTAAAATTGTCACTTGAAAAAGATTATAAATATCTTATTGAAAATACAAATCAAGAAGGAACTGTTTTGTTTTTACCGACAAAGCAAATGTTGCAATATGTTTTGGTCAGGATGCAGGGATTTGCCAAACTTATGTGCAGGATAGAAAATGTTGCTGAGGAAGCTGGGAAGTGTTTTGAAATGAGAATTAATGTGGGACACGCCTGGCACATGTCTTTGATGGCTTATTCTATTATTAGTAGAGTTTGGTAAGACATATGAATACAAGCACTGCAAGATTATCTATTACAAAATATTAAAGTAATTATAACATTTTCATAATTGAAATTTTTTTTTTAAGGTTGCTGTCTCGACACTTAACAAAAAAATGTTGTGTTTGGTACAAACAGATGATCAAGTATCATGAGAAGCTAAAAATTGTTGGAGTTCCATGGCTCCCCCAGAATTATTCTTTTCCCAAGGATTTGAAATCGTGGTTACAAGTCTCGTGGATCAATGAGGAGGAGAAGTAATTTTTTATTGATTTTTTTTTCATTCATCAATAAAAGAAGAATGTATGTTCAGAAGTTTATTGCATAAACTTTCTGTTTTAGGATTCCTGAAAATATCCCCTTGAATACTGGGATGTTCCATTTAATTTCACAACATAAAGATGAGGAGGAGAATTTGGAATGCTTGGGGTTGTCTGAGGAAGAGGAAGATATTCTTATCTCGCCTAGAAAAACAGTGACTGAGGTGTTACTTAAAAAGTGTGTTCCTAAAATATCAGATGAAGGAAATTCTACTATCAAAAAAATGGACGAAGTTGGAAGTACGTGGGGCAAATAATTATTAAATGAAATGATATTATTATTTTATTTTTATCATATGACATAAATTATGATTAATTGATTTTGCAGAAAAAATCCGTCGAGACGACTTTGCAATGAATCTTCAAAATGAAACCACATCTCCATCTCCAAAAAAACACAAGAAGTCTGAAGGAGACTTTGCAATGAATCTTCAAAATGATAGCACATCTCCATCTCCAAAAAAACACAAGAAGTTTGAAGGAGAGGATTCAATTGAAATTCCATCTAAAAAGATGAAAATTGAATTGAAGAAGAATAAAAAAGAGAATTCGATAGACATCAACAAAATGAAAACTCTAGACGATATCGAAAAACTTTTAAATTTAGATTCTTATCCAGGTTTGGATAAACTCAGGTGGAAAATGATGAGAAATCAGATCACGAAAATAGTAGTAAAAATTAAAAAGAACGAAAATGACTTGGATTTAAAGAAAAAGAAATTAGTAATGAAAAAATTAATCAAATCGATTCGGGAATGGATAAGTTAATAAAAATTAATTCCGAAAAAATGCATTTTACAGCGAGACACATTTATTGTTATTATTTTTTATTAACGATAAAAGCGATAAAGTTGATTATAACCGATTTAATTTTCCATCGAATCTTCTGGGAAAAAATTACAAGTATATAAAAACGAATTTTCTCTCAACGGTTATTTTTTAATTTTTTTGTCTATTTTTTATTGAGTGCATGACAAAAAAGACAGAATTTGAAACATCGCTCATCTCAGAAGATTTAAAAGGTAGAATATAAATATTTAGTCTTCAATGGAAATAGTAACAAAAAATTAAAAGGATTTGAAACAAAAAATATTTAAACAAATTTTTTTTCAGGAATTCCATGAAACACCGAACGAGTGAGAGACGAAATAGTCGTTGCGAATTTCTTCATTTTTCTTCGTTTTCCGTCTCATTTTCGAAGACAATTTCGGATAACGGATGAGAACTACACGTCGTAAACCAGCTGAACGGAGTCCTTCGGAGGAGCGAGGAATAGTTTGAATCCAAGATCCGTAGTTCGTTTCTTGAAATTGTTAAAACAGCAGGCGCGAAATTGACGAGTGCCGCAGGTCGGTCTGCATTCGCTTCCGCACTGATCACACGTCAGAGTTTCTCCGACCGTCCACAACACGCAAACTGCAAAAAGAATGAAAAAAATTTTTCATATGATCAAAAATTTTCAATAAGTGATCTCAGAAAAATTCTCAAGGGAATTTTTTTTCAAGATACTTCGAATTTTAAAATACTAAAAAAACCGGTGAAAAAGATGTCAGTCATTCACAAGACGGAAAATTTGAATACGTTCGAAAGGGTGTGAAAAAAAGTTTTGACCGAGTAAAGAACAGGCAAAGGGGTAGCACGTTGAATTTATGGATGAGATTACGAGAGCAGCGTGTTGATATTGCTAATGAATGTCAATCGAGTAATTACAACTTATCCGCCGATCCTGCGTAGGGAACGAGACATTCACGATATGTATACTAATGCATAACTTTGATAAGCTTCGGAATTTTTTTTTCCGTTAAGGTTCGTCCTTGACGCAACGTGATAAATATTTATTATATTCAAAAAAATAAGTAAAATTATCTACATTGAACTTTTGATGAAATTGCTTGAAGGAAATTCAGTTTTCAAATTAATCAAATAAATTAAGAAAAAAATCTTTCAAAAATTACGTTTTTTAATACTTTAGTGTAAAATAATGGGAGGATATTCTCGGAGTTGCTGGTTTATTTTGGCATCCATATTTATTAACAAATACGATAGCGAACCAAAATAACTAATCTGTATTGCGAATTCAATCAGAATCAGAATATCGGAAGCGATTACAGAAATTGGTGAGATTAGGACGATTCGATATTTATGGGATTACGAAGAGGATTTCGGGCTTATGGGATTCGGTACATTATTTTGGTTAAACGTTTAACTTGAAGATGTTACAGGCTCAATAATTTTTTTCTTTTTTTAGTAAATGATAAATTTGGACAAATTATTATTTTATCGAGAAAAAAGTTAATCGGTAATTTTTTTTCTTCGCATTTTATGAAAGCAGTGAATATAAAATTTAGATGATATTTTTCATGATTATGAAACAAAAAGTTGACAGCTTCGTAAAAATTTACAACGTGACAAAATTTATGGTCATGATTTTTTTGTATCTTTTTCGTTCGTCCATTATGACGACCGGCGTAAAAAAGTTATTGTTTCTTACCTGCCAGAATAACGAGCAGACACGTTCTTCCAATCATTTTTTCTGTGATGATACGGACTTTGTTGAGATCGAAGCTTGAAGAAGTTTTTTTTTCGTTCACTGATCAAGCTAAAAAATATTTAATTATTAATTTTATTGTATAAAATTGTATAGAGATTTTTAAAGCTTGTAGCTTTGTGTTTCAAAAATCTTTTTACTTGAATTTCTTCGCGATTTTAACTTACCGGAAAGAATGAAATTTTTTAAAAATAACTTTTAGATTATTGCAGATTTTTTTAAGCAGCAAGTAAAAATGACTGTAAATATATTTTATTTTAAAATTGCAGATATGATTTTTTATTTAACGTATTTTTTGCGAGTGAAGATAAAAAATTTCCGAAGAGATCGTACCTGCAGCTGTTGGAAGTAGATCGGCGAATGACTCTCGCGAAGACAAGTTCTTGTCTGGTCCTTCCTCGGTCCTTCTCGTCTTCTTAGAGTCGCGTTTCCCCACCACTCGCCACTCTAACACCCACGAGTCTGCCTGCATTTCATTACAGTGTTTAATAAAAAAAAAAGTATTCTGTCCTCTGAAAATATTTATCTTTATTTTTTTCATACTTTCCAACTATCGATAATTATTTATAATTATTTTCTAATTGTATGACGCTTCGATTTATTCGATACTTACCGCGTTGATATTTTGGATATAATTACTCTTTTTATCTACCTTCAAATTTGCAATTTGAAACTTATCATTATCATAAATCATTTCTGAATTTTTAATCCCATTGCCGGTGTACTTATTCTGATCGGACAGGAAATGAAGCATTTTAAAGAATAGAAGTTAATTAATTGTAAAAGAATACGTAACAATTTATTATTAATTATTGTTTATTATTTTATCACATTATTCTTATGTAATTTGAATGTAGTGAGTACTTGACAGCAGCGATCCTTGCGGCGACATTTTGAACTTTTTTTTCACGCTTCTCGCATTTCCTATTTCCGTAGTTCGTGCCCGTAGCTCGTTCAAGCGAGTTGCGAGGTTATAAAGCGAAAGAATAATTTCTATCGTCGATACGAAATATAATTTCGTATTTGTCATCTTAAAATGTCGTTGCTAATTCGGAATTTGATCAATCAATTCCAAAAATGTTCCTGCCGTGTCGCGAGCTACAGTACGGTCGTTGACAATGCGATAACTCAGTCACCGGAGCCCGTAAAGCCCGTGATTTCATGCCGAGAGTATCTTGACAGTGACCGTCTCTACCTAAAAGAAAGGGAGGCATGGCTCGAAAATTTGGATACTCTGGAGGAAAAGAAACTCGGTCTCGTCAAGCTTCATCCGGAGATATTTGCGGCGAATCCTCAAGTCGATCTTTTGTATAAAAACATAAGATGGCAAAGGCTTTACAAATTTGTCGTATGTACATAACTTTTTTTTATCTGATATTTTTAGAAGGGTTGGTGTTTTTTGTAATTTTGTTTATGTGGTTGTATCATTATTTTAATTTGTTTGTTAGAGTTTCATTCATTGTAAAACTCGAGCGGAAATGAGAGGAGGAGGTCGCAAGCCCTGGCCACAAAAAGGAACGGGAAGAGCTCGCCATGGAAGTGTTCGTTCCCCTTTATTTGTCAAGGGTGGTAAAGCACACGGTCCTCGTTCACCTACAACTTATTTCTACATGTTACCATTTTACACTCGTGTCGCTGGTTTGACAGCTGCTTTGAGTGTTAAATTGGCTCAGGATGATCTACACATTATCGATAATCTGGAGATTCCCATAGCAGAACCCTCATACTTGCTTGATTTGATTGAGCACAGAAATTGGGGACCTTCTGTGCTTTTTGTTGATACTGAGGATATCATATCTGAAAATATGACAGCAGCTACTGATATGATAAAACACGTGAACGTGATGCCTGTTTATGGTAAACTTTTTATAGAATATTGGAAAATATTTTTGAAACTTGCAAACTGCAAATTGGTAACAATGTTGATTTCTTTTTAAGGATTGAATGTCTACAGTATGTTGAAACACGACACGCTCGTACTGACGGAGAGAGCCGCGCGATTGATAGAGGACAGAATTCTGTTTCATCTCAACAGATCCGATGGAAGAGAAGTCGTTAAGAAATTCATGCTAAATCAGAAATAACGAGACGAAGTAGATGTTCGTATTTGTATTTACTGTTAATGAAAATAAAATACAGAAATTTATGAGATTTGTAAGAAAAATTATAACTTTGCACAATAGTCGAGTGCTTAATCTCTATTAACAAAGTTTTCAACAAATTATCTATATTCCACTCCAATGAACTTGTGGTCATCTTTTTCTAATACTAACCAGGCTTTGAGACTTTTTGAGAATTGGCTGAAAGTGAAGAAAAATTTATTACTTCGAATTTTCTCAATCTAGAAAAAAATATGTATTACAAATATTAACCTTGGGATTAGGATCCATCCCGAGCATTTTTTCTCGTATCGCCCATCTAAGTTTTGCGTGATGTTCTTCACCTGGGAAAGAAATTTGCTTCCATTCTTGCTGATATTTATGGTACAGAGCAACTGGATCAGACTTTTTTGCATTCAAATTTCGTTGACTCTCAGCTTGAAGTTTCCAAGGTCTTATAACTGGAATTAATCATAAAAAAATATTTTAGTTAAATTACTTAATTGTGTTTTAAAAAAAATTGTGAATTAAAATTTTTTAGGAATGATAATTTTCTTACATGATTTTGTAGAAGATCGAGTTGTACATCTTGAAGGATCAATTCTCTGTGCTTGTCCAGTAGAGTCAGAAGCAACGCTCCTTGTTCTTTCTCTAGGACCTTCATTAGCCTCATTCACAAAATTTGGAGCGCTCATAGGTCTTGCAGGAACTTGAGAAATTCGTTTCTGCGTCCCCGATTTTGGAGACAATTTTTTTAATGGAACTTTTTGTTTTTCTGTGATTTGCTCAGAACTTTGAGATTTTGTTTTTTTCACCATTGCTGGAGAATTTCCAACTGTAACTTGATTCGGTTGTCTGCACAACCTGTCAATTTTTGGACTAATGACTGTTTGTGCTTTAGGAGTTTGGATACTGAAGTTTTTCTGTATATTTGAGTCTTCATTTTCTTCATCTTCCGAGACACAGTGTACTTTAATTCTGACAACAGGATCTTCATGATTAGATATATCTGTTTCAGAAACATTTATCACTGAACTAGATCGACTTGCAGCAATTGTGTCTCGCAGCATGTCTTTCATCATTGATTCTTGTTTTGTGAGAATTTTGTTTGTAACCTTTTCTTTCCATTGCTGTCTCTCACGTTCTTTTATTTTGCGGTACAGTTTTAAATCTAAACAAACAAATATGTGCATGATTATGAATAGTTAACTCTTCTTTCCTTTAGCATTTTTAAACAGAAAAAAAATCAGCATTTGAAAAATTGTTCAAAGTACAAAATAAACAAAATTCATTTTTTTATTCTCACCCTTCATAAATGCTTTGAGTTGCGGCGCTGTGATGCCAACGAATCCTAACGAATTCAAGAGCGCGAGAACCTCGCGAGGATCATCCTTTACTTCAGTCATATTTTCTAATGAAAGTTTTTCACAAAAATTGTTTCAAGGAATGAAAATTTTCATCAATCTTGGATGAATGCTAAGCTAGCACACTTTTTGACAGCATTCCTGTAACGGTTATCGAATACAAAACTAATTTGAAAAAAATAACGATTTTTGCTCGTGATTTGTCAAAATATTTTCAGAGCTTGGAATGTTTTCTTTCCAATTTTTTTATAGTTTTTTTCTTCGGCTACACCAATATTATAATACTTTAACGATATTCTGTTTTATTTGTTTACAAAAACTAAATTGCGCTTTGCTTATTTTTACGTCCTACACCGCGAGATGCAGGGAATGTGAATGTGAAGACGCGCGCGAGTCGTCGGCGGAGCCTCTAACGGCCATAGCTAGAACCTCAAAGATTACGAAATTGGAGTATATTTTTTATGAATGAATTCAAATACCGGGCAAGCTTATAAATATTTGGAGCAATAGGGTATAACAATATTTTTTGTAATAACTGAAAATAATGCAATGACATCGGTACAGGAAACTCGCGAAAAGCAAATTCGCGAGCTCGATGATTTCATCGAGAATTCAAAACAAAAGCTCAGCATGATTTTATCGAGGTTAGGTTGGACTGAGGAAAACATAACCAAAAATGTAAGTTTTAATTAAATATAAAAAAGTTAGTTGATGATGATAAATAAATTTTTCAACATTTTTGAAAGGTTGAAAATGTTGTGGTCTGTCCTTTCGACGAATCGCATCACGTCATGGAAAAATCTCTGGATAAACATTTGGAAGACTGTCAATGGAAAGCGGAAGGATATAGGAAGAAGGATTTACCTCTTTCCATTCCATCGCTGCCTATCGGAGCTCCTTCTTCAATTAAATTCGGTAATGGAAAAAATTCCAGAATAATACAAACTTTCTACATTTTTTATAAATTTTCATATATTGATAATTTATTTATACTTTTCATTTTTAGACGAACAACTTCAGGATGAGGTCATCCAAAACGCAGCTGCAAAAAATCCATCCATGATGTTAGGTTGGCATAAAAAGATTCACACAATTATTTTTGTTTCTAAGCTGCATATTAAATTTTATGATTTTTTACAGAAAATTGTCTCTATTATACCATGAAGGGACTTGCTATATCCTTTTTCATATCCTTTTCTATAATTGATAAATTGAGCTCATGTTCCTATTTTTCCACACAAATAAGAAATAAGTGCCAGATTTTAAGAATCATATATGTCATGATGATTCAAACGCGTTAACAATTCTTTTCTTGACAATGCAATAGGCACAGGTGGACGATTGATTCCCCGCACGTCTGACAGGCTCACATCTGATTTCACCAGGGACGAAAAATCTGCGATTTACGAACATGTCATTGCTAATACGGTTGAACCCGATATGGGGGCCGATATTGCTGATATGAATAAACCGTTAGTTCTTCAGTTATTTTCACCTTAGAAAATGTTGTACGCTCGAAATTCCGTTGTATACATTTTTTTTCTTTTTAGAAAATCGTCAAGCGAGGGAAAAACTTCGTCTTACCTGGAACTCTTAGCTCAAGAGCGGAACTTGAAACGGCGGAGGGCAAAATATCGTGGAGTTCACACAAACAAAAAGTCTCAGGTCGAAATTCTTCGTGAGGTCGTTAATCAGCAGATGGAGATGCTAGTGGAATACATTTCAGAAAATCAGACCGGTTCGTCAAATTTTTCGTTCGATCATTCATCTAATAAGAGAAAATTAAACGATGTTGATTTCGGAGATGAAAATATCGAAAAAACTGCTGGAAACTTTTCAAGAACGGAAAACGAAAGTTTTCGAGCGCATCAGAGTTTTTCGAATGACAATACGAGCCGTCATCATTCAAGGAAAGAACAAGATCCCCATCCTCATGGAAAGGAGGAATCACGAGAGTTTTATCGGAGAGAAAACGAGAACGAGAGAGAAAGATCTCGAAAAAAAGAGAAACGAAGAGAGCGAGAAAATTCTCGCGATTCTGGCGAAAAAAAATCCCACAAGTCTAGTCATAAAAAACACAAGCACAAATCTAAAGATTACCGTAGCAGATCCCGCGATCGAGAAAAAAAATCACGCTCGTCCCACGAGTCCAAACACGAGAAACGAAAATCAGAGAGCTCTAGACATTCACGGCATGACCGGAAAAGATCGAAGAGAGATTACAGTTGACGATTTTTTTATTTATTTATACTTATCCATTTAATTTTTTAATTTCATTGCTAATAAGGCTCTACGAGAGCCTCAAATAATTTAATCCTTCGAAAGAATGGAATGGAAATGAAAACTGGTTTTGAAAAAGATAATCATCAGGTATTTCGTCGTCTTCGATCTCAAAATCTTGCTCAATTTCATCCGACTCATTTTCCAACTCGTTCAAATTTTCCGCACTACCACCGTCCAACTCAACGTATGGTTTCTGTTCGTTACACTCGTAAGTTATCAACAACTTTTGAATGTCGTAATATGACAAGTGACTTCTCTGGCCTATCTCAACGTTGGCTTTCTGAAAAAAAAGGAAAATGAATTCGACATTCTTTTTTAGAGTCTTTAGCAAATCGTATCTCTCACTCTAGGCACGATCGTTGGTACTGATTTGAATTTTGAAAAAGCGGTCATTGAATAGTGCATCACGCTTTCATAGTCGTATGGCAGTCCATAAGTCGTGACTGAGTTGTCATCCATTATACGAAAATTAAATTCGTCCCCTAGAAAAAATTTAAAATAAAAAAATAAATTTCTCAATATAATGCAATAAGGTCTTTTTTCTTTTATAGTTTGTCACCTGTTTTTATATTGTTCCAAATTATTTTTATATATTGATCTCGATCCGGTCTCATGTGCTCGTGAAAAGCGCCGAGAGTATGAAGAATTTCGTGAAGAGCGTGTCCTTTCGTTCGAAAACATTTTCCAGCCTCGAGGTTTAGATTACTGGGTGAAACTTCCGTACGACCAAGATCAGAGAAACAACCGCTTTCGGATCCTGTTATGTTAACCCATGGAGAATTTGGAAATTCGCCCGCTTTATCAGGATAAATTCTTATGAACCTCACACAGGTAAGAGCCATTATATTTTCCATTGCTTCATGCAGTATCGCCAATCTTTTGGGATCATTAGCTGTATATTTTGATAACAATTTTTGATTACTCATGAACAAATTTTTGTTTCAGAAGAAAATTCGTGAATATTGAGGATTGAGAATATTTGAATTCTTCACCAATTGTCTTTTCAACGAAATATCGAACGATCCCTTCGGGCCAGAGCAAACTCTCCTCAGTTGTGAATGTTTTTCTGGAATCCGGAATCTCCTTGATGTCGCCTTCTCGAGCATTTCCTTCTTCTGGATTGTCGTACTGTGACCAAGCATCGACTGGGAGTCGACCGAAATCGTTTCAAACTTTTTTCTGGATTTTTAGATTTTTTTTTCTGCACTTCAGCAGATACTTACGTCTATATAAAATTGGCATCCTTCGGACGAAGGGTCTCCAAAAATTTTCAGAGGATAGACGACTGATTTCACTCCAAGGACAATAAATAATTGGCCCGTTGGCCGAGAGTGCAGTCAGCCCGAGATAGAGAACGTATGTTCGCGTTAAAAGTCGACAAATCAATTTGCTAGTGAACATTTTTTCGATAAACGAAGCCAAGTAACCCTCCTCGTTGAGCAGCTCTTTGACGACTGAAATATTTCACCGCGGGCGATCGGTGAAGCAAATAAAAAATAAAGGATGGAAAATAATTGCAAAAGTTACTAAACGATCGAATTTAGAATCTTGATTACTAATATATTTCATTTATAAATACATTTTTCGGACGCTTTGAATAAATATTTAGTAGCTTAAAATTAATTCTACTCGAAGAGAACCGTCGTAAATTAATTTCAGAGCGTTTGATTGTTATTTCCTCATGATTTGTGACTTTCTTGTCGATTAGTATTTGATTGGCGTTTTCTCGATAACAATGCTATCGATAAGTACAAAGATGATTTTTATTTTCCTGAATTAATCGCGTAAGAAATATTAATATTTTCTTGTAAGTATAAAATTGTAAATTATAATTTTTCTTGCTTATTCCAATTAGAAGCAATAAATCTTGGTGTGATACAGATTTGAATTAATTTTGTTGCACGGTGTTTTATAATTTTAAAACGGGTATTTTCCCGCTGAGAAGTGCTGCCCTCCATTCTACGGTGGCGGAAATATGTACTATTTTTCGGTATTTTTTACCAATAGTCGGTAACTTTAATAACCAATGAAATCAAAATTTTTTAATATTTACCCGTTTATTTTTAATGAAGAATAATAAAAGATATCAACTCCAATTTCTTGAAGTAGCGAAAGACTTAGATTTTTAAATTGATCAAAGCTTGGCCGCGACTTTCGATACGGTTTGAAGAATTAGGAGTCATTTTTAATTGCATTTCACCCCCAGTCACGTTTCGCACGTGCTTCTGACAGTCGTGCGATTTCCGTATGAATCACCGTATAGCTCAGGATTTCGTATTTATGATCTCATCGCTCCTGAAAATTGTTATTCCTTAGCGTCGATGATTCGAGGAAAAAATGAGAGGCGGAGTACTTTATGAAATCGAAAAAATGTTGACGTATAGTCAAAAAAATCAACGATTTTAAGATTAAATATTTTTTTATATACCGTCAAAAAAATGTATACAAGTTGAATAAGAATTAAAAAAATTGAATGTTACGAAAATATATTCGAAAGATTTTGTACGGAAATTTTTTTTTAAATTTCTAGTGAACATCCCTGAATCATTATCTGAACAAAATAATATTGACCGAGTTGACAAAAAAATTAGTAAAAGAGAATAATTACACCATTGAACTTTACAGATAATGATAAATTAAAATTATTCGAGTCTTTCGATACAGGACGAAAAAAAACTATTTTATGGTTGCCGGCCTCACGTGGCGATGCGGCGAGCTCTCTTCTCCCCTCCACTGGCGCCATAGGTTTGAGGGGTGACGGCGAGTTCGCCGGACCAGCGAACTCCCGACTCCCGCATTCAAGCGCTGGCGAGCGTCTCCGGCGGTCGCTCATCGGCGTCTTATTCTTCAACTCGCGTTCGCGATTCCCAGTGAAAATCTCTCTCGCGTCTCGTGTGTTGTGGAAAAGGAAAAAGCGATAAAAAATCGTGTCTGTACCAGCGGAGGTTGGAGTGTAAGTTCTCGGCCATATTTTTCGGCCACACAGTGTTGTTTTTTTTCTTCTCACGAAAAATAGTGCCCACGAAAAATCGTCGGCACGAATATCGTGATCAAAAGTGTCTTGTGTTATTGTTTTTTTTTTCTTCTTTCCTTCGCGCAAGTTTCTCGAGTGCGTGCCACGATCGAGTGCAACTGTGATTCGGATCTGTGCGCAATACAGGGGAGAAAGAAAAAAACGAAAGTGCAATATTTCGAGGATTACGCGTGGAATAACGGAAAAGCGTCTATCAGTGTTTTGAGGGGGCGGGCAGGACAGGGGAAAGAAAAACGACGTCGATACGAGAGCGTCTCTGTACGAGTTTGCTCCAAAATAAAAATTATTCATTAGGAAAAAAAAGCTCAAACGACTGATAAGAATTTATCGGAGAAAGCGAGTCTTTGTCTCGAGTTGTAAAATAAGGGAAAAATTGAAGATTTCTTACACTGTTATTAAATTTTTCGCGTTATATTTAAAAAAAAATTTTCGATTTTTTTTTTCATAGCTAGAGCTTTTCGTGTTTATGGTTTGTGTGAAAGTATTCCCAAAATAGGCGTGCAGACAAAACCCTCCAAAAATAGATTTCGAGGGAAAAGTATTCTCAAATAATTTTTCATACTCCGAAAAATTAATTTTTTTGGAAAAATCGATTTGGATCAATTTTTTTGAAATAATGATCGAAGCACGTGGTGAACAAATTGTGCTTTACTTATTGTAGCATTTTTCGTGAAGTACGGACGGAATTTCGAATCTAAATTCTCCTTTCTCGGCGACGTTCCCTTTTTTTCGTCTTTTCCGGTTTCTTCGGCCCTTCACTCCGTGTCTCTCGTTTTTTCTTCTCTCTGTCTTCCTTTTCTTATATCTCGCCGCCATCTGTCACTCCCACGAGAGCATTTATGGACCACGCGAAATTCTTCCCGACCAACGACGACGACACGTTCTCGTCGAGACTCCCAATTACTTGTGATTTTAATCTATTACAGAAAATTCTCGGAAATTTTAATTCAGCGTCAGCCACGTTTTTATCATTTTTACTCCATTTTATATCAGCTCGTTAAGTTTCTTCGTCAATATTTTGATGAAATTACTTCATCATTACGATTATTCTTGGGAAAAATATGCAATTAAGATTATTTTTTTGATATTTTTGAAATAAATTGAATATTTAAAATAATTATAAATCTTTTACATCTGCAAAATCAAAGAAAAAATATTTCTAAATTATTCTGAACGTATTTTTTTAATGCTCGAAATTAAAAAAGTTAATTCTAAAAAAATTCGATAAATTGTTTTTTTGAGTACCAAAAGAATATAAAATTATCGAAAATACAATTTTCATAAAAATTTGATACATCTAAGAAAATGATATTTTCACAAAATAAGATTATCAATTACATTTTTCTAAATAACTACCGGTTCTAAAGTAGGATCATAAAATTCTATTTTTACGAGCACTTTCTGTATCCCATATTCTCGATTTTATAAATAAACAAACGTGTACGGATATCGGTTTCTTTTTGAGGGCAAGACAAGAAATTACAACGCGAGAACGTTTTTTTTTTCATCTTCCGTTTTTCGTCTCGGGTTCGTTTTTTTTATCCTCTCCTTTATTTTCTTTGCTTTCTCTCTCTCATTTTCTCTGTACTCTCTCGTCATTTCCTCCTCTCGAGCCTGCTATTGTGCTCTCGAAAAAGATTTCAAAAAGGTTCCTGGTCCATTGAGTCTTTGAGACAGCTCGCACGTTGCAGGGCTGTCCAAAGTCGGACACTGCACGGTGTGAAAAATACAAAAAAAAATTACAAATACAGTTACGCGATGCTGTTGAGAGGTTATGACGAGGAAGGATGAATTTCTCAGTACCAGTGCCACCTGGTACGAATCCTTCAAACTCTTTTCTCACCCTTGAAAATCATATATCCCCGCCCAAAATCGAGCATGTGGAATTTATTTTGGAGCAACCTCAGATATACTAATTAAATCCTCAAAAAAAAAATATTTTTTTCAATCTCAGGAAAAATTGAAAAGCAGTCAAAAAATTTTCTCACTGAATAATGAATTTTGTTTCCACTCAAATCAAAAAATATTTCTCAAATGAATTTCAATATTGACAAATTATTTGTGGATTTGCAATAATTATAATAATAAAGGTCATTGAAATATTGTTGAATATAAATATCAAAATTCTTATATTTTGAGTTCATTGAATGAATTTCTATTTTATTGAATGATAATTCGCAAGAATTGTATTTTTAAAACAATCAGAGACACGAAGATTCGAGTCTTTCCTGCCCGTGGTAATTTTTGGGTGATGATTTGAATTTTTTAGTGGATGAAGTGTCCAGAAGGAGGTTGCGGTCGAGTTTTTGATTTTTTCGGGGTTGGAAGCCTCGAGCAAAAGTTTTGTCACGGCCCTGAAAGCATGGGGAGGCCGGCAACGACCTCTATCGCCGGCAGATGCACGCTTCCTCGCGTTTCTCGCTCGTCTCGGTCTCGCTCACACTCGCGGCGGGTCCGCGATCAATAAACCCAGCACAGTGGTGCTCTGGGACAAGCGGGGGCGAGGAAACGGTCATAGAATGGAGACTGGAGAGTCATGAGAGCGAGAGAAAAGGAAAAAGAGAGCGAGAGAGAGAGAGAGAGAGAGCGAATTATAAAAGAGAGAAAATGATACAAGGCAAAAAATGAGAGAGAAAGAGAGGCAGAAAAAAAAATGAGAGAGAAATACCGGGGCGAAGATAGCGTCGTTTTGACGGCGCTCTCTTTTCCTTTCGTCTTTTTCGACCCTGTTTTGCCCCACCCTGAGCTATTTCTTCGTCATCCCCCTCGTTGACTCTTCTCACACGAGAGCTTTCTCGATTTTCCTTCTCCCTTTTTTTCTCTATTTTTCCTTTTCTCTCTCTTACGCTCTTCGTCTTATCCTTCATTTTTTTTAAGCGCGAGATTTTCCCTCTCCTCTTTCTTCATTTTCTATATGCGTGAGAGTTTACTCTCGTTATTTTTTGTGTACTGAGCTTTTTTCTTTTTTCGCTCTTCCTTCTCTCCTCATTCTCGATTCTTTACGTCCGAGCTTTCCCTCTCTCTCTCCTTTTCCTTCATTTTTTCACGCGCGAGCTTTTCTCTCTTCGCACGCTTGAGCTTTTCTATTATCTTTGCGAAAAGTCTCCACGCCCCACGCGCTTCTTTCACTTTATCCACGTGAACTCTCCCAGACTTTCATTCTTGACGGATTTTTTGTTACTTCGAGGCAACCGCAAGCTCTCGGTTACTCCACTCTTTGCTCAATGTTGCTTTTTTTATTTCTTAATGAAAATTGAATGGCCGGTGAATTTGCGTCTGGAATCTGCATGAGACTTTCGAGTCGGTGGAACGCTGACAAGATGGCGGAGATCGAGACACAGAATGGCGACTGAGCCAAATTCACGAATTTTTTAAATTTCTCTCGCAATTTTTTTAAATATTGCTAAGCGAGCTTTTTAAATGAAAAATTTAAATGACATTGAAGGAATTAAATATTCTAATTACTTTATTATTAGTTCGAATTTACTCTCAAAGATTATGAAGATCGAATACAAATCGCGAAACAAAAAGACAGATGCACTCGATGCAAAGATTACAGTAAAAAGATAGGGCACAAAAATATGGCAATAAAAGCGCTACAGTGAAAACAGTTCGAAGGATAATAGCTTTTTGGTCCTTCGGTCGTGTTGTTTGGCGCTCGAATCCCCGGCATGCTCGTCCTGACACGTGCACTCCCCACCCGGCCGGTTCTTTCTCCCCTCCAGGACGAAAATGGATCCCATGGATTTTCGAGAGCTCCGAGGACGCCCAGTCCTCCGCCTCTCTCTTTCTTTACGCTTTCTCTCTCGTTCACAACCTTCCCCAGCTGCCAGCTGTTCGATCCTGAGAACGCTCCCGAACGAAAAATTTCTTCTCTCTCCCCCGATCGGATAACAATTCCGGATTTTTCTTCGACTCTGCTGCAACCACGAAATACGAAACATTCATTATGACGAAAATAATGCTTCATAATTATTTGGTAGATTTTTAAGATTAAAAAAATTTTCATTATTTATCAACTTTTTGATTTTTTTTATTGAAAAGTAAAATTGGGAATAATAAATTGCGCACTGATCCGAATCACAGCGATAGATAAAAATGTTAACAATAATATAAGGTTTAAAAAGCATTGATAATTAAATTGGAGGAAGAAATCGTGAAATTGGTCAAAGAGTGATATAAGTGTATTGTGAAGTTATAAGTGTTATAGTTATAAAATAAAATTTTAATAGATATATTAAAAATAGTATTAATTAATATTATAGTGATAAAACGCGATTGTTGGATCATATTTTACGAAACCCTTCAGGTGTCTGCTGCTTGTCAGGTCTGTAAAGGACTACCGACTATCAAGGATGCTGCGAGAGCCTCCAGGAGGCTTTCAATGGCGAGCTACTCGCCTCGCCATTCTCGTAATTGCCTCATTGGCATTTATGAACAGTGAGTCTATTTTATGAACAGTCTTTCACATTATTATATAGAATAAATTTCAAAATTTATTTGATTACGAAAAACGACTTTTCAAATCCAATTTTTGTTTTATTTGCAAATTTTTATGGTTAAAAATTTTTATTTGATAAGAAAAATGAATCAAACTTTTTTTAAAGTTATTTATTTTTTGACTTGATAAAATTTATGAGAATTCTGCGAAATGTCACCACTTTTGAATTTAACGATTTTTTCGGTGAAAATTTGATCTGAGATGAGATTTCTTTTTGTACGGTTGAAAATTTTGGCAAGACGTCTCGAAATCCGTTTCTCTAACGATTATTTTGGCTCAGGTATAAGAAATCTGAGCAGGAAAAAAATTATTTCGTGGTCTCGCTCTGAGTCACGTGCATCTGCTCTCTGAAGCCGGAGGAACGGGTCAACGTCTCACAAATTTCTATTGTCCCGAGTACGAAAAGGTCTAAACCGTGTGGTCGATTTTCATTATCTTCTCCATACACGTCTCTTAATATCGATAGACTCCGAAGAAATTTTTGGAGACTCAGGAAATGCGTGGGCGTCGAAATAAATCGTTCGATTCACTTGTATTTTATATATAACTGTATTCGGTCTTTTATTTACTCAAAATATTTCTTTAATCAATTCTTTCAACGTCCTGAAAAAAACAACTGTCGTTTTTTGAATAAAAAAAAATGTTTTTAATTTTTCCAAGAAATTGTAAGATCTATAACGAAAAAATCATGTTAATTTTTTTGTCAGTTTAAGAATTGTTTCTGAAAAAATGATACTGGACGCTGAACCACGAATATTTCAAATTATTCTTATTGGTAATTCTTGATTTCATAGCACAACGTCAAAGACGATTCCGGTAGCTATACAATAACAGTGATAACCTTCATAAGGAACGAGACTTAGAAAAATTTAATTGATATCGTTTTTCAAATATTATTCGATTCATGCTAAAGAGTTGAACTTGATCGTTCACCCGCATATGTTTACCATAAGAATTTTAGCCGTTACTCGTACGAAAAAGGTTAATAAAGGAGATGAATGGAGCTTCGAGTATAGAGAAGAAAAAAGTGGTGAGCGAACAAACGTTGACTCGTTGGCCATACGAATGAATGGTGTGACATTCTCGTGTTTTAACGCCTGGAGAATATTAAGTGCCTTTTTTTTCAAGAGCTCCGGGGTGTCCAAGTCCCCTCTCCGTTCCTTCCCATTTCCACTTTTAGCTTGGGAACCAAAATGTTTTGTTCGATTCGTCGTTGCGCTTTTCTACTCTGGAAATATCTCTTTAGTTTTCTGAACAATGCATGGAAAAAGTCCTTTTATTCTCGACCCTTTCGACGCTCAATTATTTTCAAAATATTTTCAACACTCGACTAGAATTTTTATATTTTCACGTTTTTAATACTCTCTTGAATAATATTTCAATACATCTCGACGTAAAAAGAGACGAATAAGGATTTGATTTTTTTAAACATTTTTAAGGGATTTTTTGACAATTTTTCATTTATGATTTTGATGCAAATCATTTTTTCTCAATATTGAAAAAATGAATTGGTTTGAATGGTGGTGAGTGAGATTCTTCACAAATTTCTCACGAGTGTTTAAGATTCTTTTGTAATTAAAGAAAGATTGAAAAAAACAGAATAAATATTCTCGAAATATTTTTTTCGCATCATTGAATAATATTTTTTTTTCTTTTTTACTGCCACGTATAATCTTTAAATATATCGTGAAATAAAAATAGATAAAGAATGATTCGTGTTTTTGTGAATAAAAATAAGTTTTATTGATTTTTGATCAATTGTTTTGTTGTTTTTATGTCGACTCAAGTAACTTTTTACAATGTTGAAAACATGAATCGCGGTGAGAATGCAAAAGTGAGATTCATCTTCTTCATCTTTCACGGGTATTTAAGAATTTCATTTGACTCTTAAAAAAAAATTTACGACCTCGATGGAATATAAAAAGTAGAGAATAAATATTCTTGAAATGTCACCTAGATTCGTATTCACGAATAAAGAAAGGATTTATTTGCGGTCTCCGAGGACTAGTCTCGATTTAATCACAGAATAGCAGTAAAAAGCATGCTTTTGACATTTCAAGAATGACGAAGCTCTCAAGATCCAATTTGTGGTAAGAAGATTAGAGGGCGGGAAAAAAGTCACTGGCGGTTTCGTTTTTTTTCTTTACAGTACGGTCATTGACTTCGATGTAACACGAAATTATTATTAAAAATTGATAAAAAATGAGATTATTTCACTTTTCAATTTTTTTCTGGACTGAAATCATATTTTGAATTTTATTTTTTTGCGAAACAGTGGCAAGCGCCGAGGACGAACTTATGGGACCCGTCTTTATCAAGGAACCACCGAATCGCGTTGATTTTTCAAATGGAACTGGAGCCGAAGTCGAATGTCAAGCACGTGGCAATCCCCAACCTGAGATCATCTGGGTTCGCGCTGATGGCACCGCAGTTGGAGATGTTCCTGGACTCAGACAGGTCAGAAATATGAGAAATTGACTAAAAAAATATTTCGTCGTTATTTTAGGTGTGTTCGGTCGGAAAGGGACTTTCAGAGAAAAATGCAATTTGCGGACGTTCTAAGTTAGCCATCAACTTTTCTATTAAATTTTCCCACTGTTAATCATTGTTCGGATCACTGACAATTGATTGGCATCGAAGAAATGTGAAAATTACAAGACGAGAAAGTGGCTAACTTGGATGTCCAAAAGACTGAAATTAAATTGATGATTGACGACTGAACTTGACCTACCGTATATTTTAAAAATAATTTTTTCAATTTTTTATCAAATTTTTTTTTTACGTATGTTATTATCATTATGAAATTGATATCCCATCTACAAAATGCACAAAATTTTGAGAATCAATGAAAAAAAATTTAAAGAGATCACAATTCAAATAATTTCGATAATACCACGGACATTATGAAGACAATTTTATTATAAGTTCTGACGGATTCTACAAGACACAGAAAAAAATTCTTTTGAAAATGATTTAGGCCTATGCCGAGGATTTTCAGTTCAAATGACAACTGATTTTTATCAGTTTCTAACATAAAAAGATGAGAGATAAAAAATTCTTATGGACCACAATACACTTCTGATGAATAACATATCGCTTACCCTTATCGCAGGTTTTACCGAACGGAAACTTGGTTTTTCCTCCCTTCAGAGCTGAGGATTATCGTCAGGAGGTTCACGCGCAGGTTTATAGCTGTCTGGCGAAATCGTCAGCCGGCCCCGGACAGCCCTACACAGCCATACACAGCCGGGATGTCAACGTCAGAGCTGGTGAGTTGGACGTCAAAAGTATATCGATTCCCGTAAACACTTTCAGTTTTCAGCTGACTGGGAAAAAAAGAACGACGAGTACCTCTGCCAACACCAATTTTTTTAGCGGATTTTTCTTCTTTTTTTAACCACTTTGCAGCGGGGATTTTTCAGAATTTTGCAGAAGAGAAATAAAAGAGATTAAAAATGGTTCAGGAATAATTACGAGTTGCGTCCTTGCGCTCGAGACGAGACTAGAATAATTCCTTTGTCTGGCAAGTTGCCACGCACCTCGTACCGGAAGTGCGAGAAAGACTCCACATGCGAAATAAAAAAGACTCCGAACTATCGCAAAAAAAAAATTGCCTATGCCGAAAAATCGTTAATTTTTTTGGTATTTTATAAATTTTTATGGGACATTTTTCACACTGGTAGGAAAATCCCGAAATATTGGATGGGTAATTCAACGCTTCAAAATTCGTTTAAATAACAACGTTATACGAAAAGGTTTGGAAATATTTTTGATAGGGGAAAATGTACGTGAGAGTTGATTTTAGGTCAGGAATTTTTCGAGTACTAGTTTTTGATATTTTTAAATTGAAAATAAAAATTAACGAGCTCGGAAAACCCGCTCGTAAAAATATTTTTTCATCCGTGAAAAAAAAAATTTCCAAGATTTTTTTTCTTTCATTGAAAGCTCTTAGCTTCACCCTGAAAAGTTCATTATGTTCGTGAAAGGTTTTAGTGTTTTCAGTTTCAGCCTTATTTAATCCAATTATTTCAGCAAAGGGGTCGTCGAATTTGCCCCGCCATCGCAATGATTGAGTTAACAATGTTGAATTAAAAAAGTTTTATAACCGAGTTACTGTGCGTTTGCAACAAATACTCGTTCACTTTTCCTTCGTTAATTTCAGTGCAAAAGTTCTCCTTGAAACAGAAGAAAAAAAAACTTCCCATTAATCATTTCCAAGAAAGAATAAAAATGTCTTTGCAATTCATTCCGCATTTTTTTAAAAATAAAGATAAAAAAATCTAAATTCATTGTATGCTCAAATTTAAAATACATTTCTCAGCATTATTTTTATAGTACACATTTTTTCCGAGTAAATGAGACGAAAAATAAGAAATAAATTGTCCCATTTTTCATTTCTAAATTCAACCAAATTATGGTTTTCATTTTATAAATTTTATTTTCAATATAGTTGTGACTCAATATTACGATACGGATGTGAACAAGGAATACGCGATTCGTGGTAATAGCGCGATTCTGAAGTGCGTAGTGCCATCTTTCGTGGCGGATTTCGTCAAGGTTTTATCTTGGCACACTGATCAAGGCGAAGAATTCGTACCTGGCGATGATTACGGTACTCCATTCAATTCCTCGAAGAGGATTCGTGCAAATAGCTTCTGTATTTGACAAAATTACCATTTCCCGATTTAGCATTCGAATCCCTTTTCGAAGCGCGAGCAACGGTAAATTCGCGGAATGAAATTTGAGAAAATTCAAAAATTAAACTTACAAATTTCTTCATTTTCATACAGTCAATTATTTTAAACTCAACAATTTCCATTATTCGATGGAAAGTTTACTCGTACAACAAATTATAATTTTTCAAATTGCCTTTTAATCGCGCATTCATCGCCAATTCAATCAAGGACGAGGCATAATAATTTCTGGGTTAATCTCGATAGAAAATGATTTTTTATAAGCTTTCGCGGAATAATTAGAGGGAAACAGATACAAGTGAAATTATGAATTTAATCGATTCGTGTTCGAAGAGACAATACGAATTTTTGAAATTATTTTCGCTTGAAGAGTCAGGCTGAATATCATATTAATTACGCATTAACCACGTTTTTAATCGTGCTCGTAAATAATTAACATACAATGTGATCGAGCTTCGCGTCGTGAATTCGAATACAAGCGTTTAGCGAGAGTCTTGAGAAACTTAACCGGAAGTCAAATGTAGGATGGAGCAGTCAGGATATCGTAGCATTGACCTCGAGGGAGAAATTCGATAAAAAATCGCACTCAAATTGAGTGAAAAATTATTGATTCGTCACTTTTAGAAATTTAAATGAACATTTTCTAATTCGTCATGCTTATCAATTTCTTCATTATTTTTTTATGTTCTTTATTTGTTAAAGAATTGAAAATTTAATAGACGCTTTTGGTTCGATAATTCCTTAAATGGATCGAGAAAATCGCGAACGCACTTGTCGTCCGGATGTAATATGTAATCAACGCGATTAACCGTAGTGAAAGTGGTGGAGGATTCAAGGCCGGTCTCGAGTCAGGTTTGTTACAACAAAAGTGGGTTTACGACTCATCAAGATAAATGCACGTCGCGTACCTGTAATTTTATATCACTCGGATCATTTTTCTTTTTCGTCATGATGGAAAAATATTGTTTTGTTTAAATAGTGAGAAATTTGCAATCTTATATTAGAAATTTGTTCTTAGAAAATTAACAGATAGAAATATACATTCAAGGATGTACAAAATCTGTGGGAAAAGTTAATATTAATAAATTGTTAATATGTTGATATTTTTTTGTAAGAACGCCGAAATTTTATATTTTTTATTACTTCAACAATAAAAAAGCCTAAAATTGAAGACAAAATAGATGAATTTTGAAGGTAAAAATTTCTAAAATTTTCATAAGAGACAGATTTGGTAGAGAAATTTTTAATACCTTGAGAAGTAACGAGTTCAAACTTTAGTGATTTCATCTGTTTATTGATATATAAAGAAATCATACATTCTTAAATGTATGAATCAAACAGTTAAAAAATATAAAAAATGTATAAAATGCGGAGAAATTTGTGTATCAAAATTGATTTTGATTAAAAGCGATTCGATTTCCTGACCGTCATAAAATTTGAATAATTCGTTTGTTCTTAAGTGGATCACGTGATCACAATGTGGGCATAATCTTGAAAGTAGTAAAAGTCTGGAGCACAAATTCGCAGGGAGCCTGAGCGACATCCGTTGTTGTTTTTTTCGAGACACTTCCTGTGCAAGGATCACTGAACGGAGTGATAAAAACTGTAAATTGATGCGAGTTGATGACACGACCCCGGGGCTGACGAACACGAATTCGAGCCAATTATTTTCGGATAGCAAAAGCGAGCCTGACAGAGGAGATAACGAGTTGGGAGGGAAATTAACGAGTCGCTTCACGCGAGTTTGAAGCGAGAGGGAAGGAGACGCAGTCTATTGGAGAGAGAAAGAATGAGAGAATTTGCGTTCCAGAGGATAGAGACCGCAACATGTGAGACAATGAAACTTAAACGAATGTGTTTCAAACTTGTTCGGGTCACAGAACCATCGCGGCTAGAGCGAGGGATCAAAACTCGGGTCTTCCTTGATTTTCTTGGGCAAAACTTGATTTTCGTCTTGCAAACATTTACTCAAGAAGAAATAATAATAAAATTACATGTTTTATTCATCATTTATATGTATGTAAAATAATTCCTTGTTTGAATAATTATTTCAATTTTTTATTGTAATTATTTTTGTTCTAGAAAATTCTCAACACGTGAAGTTTGTTAATATTTAGATATAGGGGAGACCGGGGCAAGACGGCCCACCCGGGGCAAGACGGCCCACCTCAAAAATTGACCAAAAATTTTTTTTTCTTGTTTTCTCTCAATTATCA